>JAODAF010275023.1:0-10977 GCA_027574765.1 Molpadia intermedia
ACCAATTGGCTAATATGAAATTACAATGATTGTACGAGGAGTCTGTGGAGTATCTTTAATAGCCCATTTAAAGATTTTCAGTTGGTGGCCATTTGATCTAAACAGCCTTTTTGCTTGATGTCCATTTGCTACATACTGTACACATACTGTACATGTAAGTCATGGTTGAGTTGTAGTAGGCGCACTAGTTATTTATAATTGGAAAGATTATGGTTGTAAGTGTGTACATCAGAAAAATCTAAAGATTCAACAAAAGGCAATACATTTTTAAATAGTGCCATATTCTGGAAGATCTATCTATAGTGTATTTGGCATCCTGGTCTCCTACATGTACAGTATTTGCCTAGTTGGGTAGAAATCTTGCAAGAATCTTTAATCATCCAACACTCCTTGGACACTGGCCCACGGTTAACCCCCAATTCTCGTATGCCTAGAATATAGCTGTGGGTTGGGGGACCAACCAGCAGTCACAATGCTCATTAACTTCAATTAAATTAATATTTTGTGTTAATAATAGTACTGTATGTATTCCTTTCCATTCTGAAGATATAAACATTAATTGACACTTTTCTAAAAACACACTTTGTAAGAAAAATAATGATTTTGTTTACAGGGTGTTAATTTTTTTTTTTTGCTCATTCATAATATGTCTGTGGGTAGGGGTCTCCTAATATATAATTATCTCATGATTTCCTGTATGTGTCTAAATATGGGGCTTATTCTGTAAGAAACGATCTTTCTTTGTATGAACCCATTAATTGTGTGAAAAGCTGTGTGTAATCGTATTGAAAACAGTTGATGAAATTGGGTTTGACCTCATGACCACCAACCAGTTCTTAAACATTCTTTATTCACAGCCAAGGGTGAAGGGTCATGGGGGAGCAAGAGGCGGAGAAAGTGGACGTGGAAGGAGTGGACAAGGCAAAAGAGATACCCGGCCACCTATTGGCTATGAAGGAGGCACAACACCATTCTATCTAAGAATACCAATGTTCCCATTTTACACAAATCTTGCGTAAGTTTTATATAATGTGGTAGGAATATTTTTTACGCTGTACATAACCTGTAGGCATACATGTAACCCTACATGGTTTTTATGATGCTAGGAGGAGTGGACTTGCCATGACCAGGGTATAAAATAAGAAAAGAATATCACTGCACAGAATGATTGGACCACCATACACTATGAGCAGACTATAAGTTTTCTTCCATCCATGCAAGTTTTACAGTCAATGAACATTCCTGCATTCCAGACAAAAGATTCAGTACAAAAGAATCATGAATCCACTTTGGAAGATATTTTGATATCAAAAGAATAAATTTAGAACTAAAAAAGAACAATGGTGGGTCTGCTCATAGTAATATATCTCATAAAGAGTCTCTTAACTACAAATGTGTAATATAAATTCCCTGTCTATAGCCAAATGGTGTTCAAATATGCAGTGCCTTTGTGATTATTGTTAACAAGGGCCTTTATAATAGAAAAGGACTCATTGAAAATATTTTTGGGAAGTTATTGTTAGGTTTGTGTAGAAATTAATAATCCAGGCAATTCGTTGAGGCAGGTACTGTATCAGGTGCACATAAACAAAGAAGCAACATAAACCATGGAAATCAGGCTGCCCAGTTAAACCGTTAGTTAAACCGTTAGTTAAACCGTTAGTGGAATTCAGGCTGCCTGGTTAAACCATTTACTGTACACTAGGGGAAATCAGGCTGCCTGGTTAAACCATTTACACTAGTAGAATTCAGGCTGCCTGGTTAAACCATTTACACTTGTGAAAATCAGGCTGCCTGGTTAAATCATTTACACTGGAATTCAGGCTGCACAGTTAAACCGTTAGTGGAATTCAGGCTGCCTGGTAAAACTGTTTACACTAGTGAAATTCATGCTGCATGGTTAAACCATTTACACTAGTGGAGTTCAGGCTGCCTGGTTAAACTATTTACACTATTAGTGGAATTCAGGCTGCCTGGTTAAACCGTTTACACTAGTGGAATTCAGGCTGCCTGGTTAAACCGTTTACACTAGTAGAAATCAGGATGTCCAGTTAAACTGTTAGTGGAATTCAGGGTGCCTGGTTAAACCATTTACACTAGTGGAATTCAGGCTGCCTGGTTAAATCGTTTACACTAGTAGAAATCAGGCTGCCCAGTTAAACCGTTAGTGGAATTCAGGCTGCATGGTTAAACCGTTTACACTAGTGGAATTCAGGCTGCCTGGTTAAACCATTTACACTAGTGGAATTCAGGCTGCCTGGTTAAACCGTTTACACTAGTGGAAATCAGGCTGTCCAGTTAAACCGTTAGTGGAATTCATGCTGCCTGGTTAAACCATTTACACTAGTGGAATTCAGGCTGTCTTGTTAAACCGTTTACACTAGTAGAAATCAGGCTGCCCAGTTAAACCGTTAGTGGAATTCAGGCTGCCTGGTTAAACCATTTACACTATTGGAATTCAGGCTGCATGGTTAAACCTTTTACACTAGTGGAAATCACTTTATAAGTGGCTATACAATGTAAATTTTACAGTGTGCAGTTTACTGTACAGGTAAGTTTGTGAATACTGTCATGAATCATGATGACTGTTTTATCTCCAACAGCACTAGACATCAATATCTCCCAGTTTCTCTTGGAAGACTGCAGCATTTGATTGATATGGGTCGTATAGACCCGGAGGAGCCGATTGATGTGACATCATTTGTTCATGCAGGTGCTGTTAGGATCAACGTTTTTGACAGAGTATACGGTATCCACCTGACAGATGAAGTACGTTAATTTATATAGGAAGTGGGTTGACTTTGCTCACCACTGAGCTATTTCTAAATGCTTTAACCATCTCATGGAGTTTGTATGCACCTTACCTGTACCTTACACTAGGTCAACTCATACCAGTACACTGCCCTTTAAATGTTATCCTTGGTGTCCCATGACATCACATTCAAAGTTGCAGCAATAACTCATTCTTTTCTATAACTCAAGTAGAGGCAGTGGAAAACGATTGAATCTGGGGGATGTGGACATGAACTTCGAGGGACATTTTTTATTTACGAAAAAGGGCATTTCATTAACAAAATTGGGGGACCTAATCAAACCAAATGATGTCAAACTCAAGGAAAACATTTTGCTGGTCTAATGTTATTGTTAAATTTTATAAAATAATCCCTGTGATTTTACCTCTGCCCCCAGTATGCCCTTATAAATGTGTGACACATTCATGAATTTCTGAGATTTTTTTTTCTCTACAACCCCTCCCTTCAACATCCTTGTTACTGTAATGATAAAGATGTGAAACATTTCAGAATAATTTAAATTAGAATCAATTTTCGACATGAATGTTCAAAATCATCAATACTGCATACTATACAACAACTGCAGTCAGATGAGTGAAGTGATGTATTTTAATATTTTCTCCACACAGGGTGCTGATAGTTTTGTTGCCCCAGTTAACCTTGAGGTTCAATGGACATCGGACCTCTCTATTGCAGCAATTGAACGGAATGGTGGAGTCATATCTCTTGGATACTACGATCCAAAGAACTTGGATGCTCTCTCGCATCCACTAAAGTTTTTTCGAAGAGGGCAACCCATCCCCAAACGGCTTATACCGCCCAAAGATTTGGTAGATATGTACACAAACCCTGCTAAAAGAGGCTATTTGGCAGATCCTGAAAAAGTTAGAGAAGAAAGGTTATTGCTTGCTCAAAAGTTTGGGTATGAACTGCCAGATCTTACCAGGAGCTCTCGGAAGGCTTTACTCCAAATGAGGAAGGATCCACGGCAAATATTCTTTGGATTGCAACCTGGATGGGTTGTTAATTTGACAGATAAAACTGTTTTAAAGCCGGAAAACGAAGAATTGAAAGATTACTACCGGACTTGATGCAAAATCGGTTTAAGGAACCACTCTTTAGAACAAATATTGATATTCAGTTTTATAAACAAACAATCTAGAATTTTCTTTTCCTTAAGAGATCAGGAGACAAGTGAGGGGGGGGATGGGGAGTAGTTGGGCTATTCATGTTGCTGAGGGATGACAAAACCCAGTTGCCCAGTTGTTTTGGATGTTATATAGTCTAGTGGCTCTACTATTCTAACAAGTCAATATGTGTACATATGTGTTCTGAATGAAACATCCAGTCTTGTGAGAGTCAGCCATCCTCTTTCTGCCACTAATGATGTCAGCATTATTTCACATTCACTCCATTGCAACAAATATTCCCAAGGGTTGTGGTATTTTGTTCAAATAAAACATATTTTGCTTAAGACAATTGCACATTCATTATACTTTACTTTAATCTCATTCAAAATCACCTGTGAGAGTCAGCAAATACTCTTTCTGCCACTAATGATGTCGGTCTAATTGCGTTTTAAAACAACTATATTAGTTAAGGACTTATGTGGCTTCCTAGCCATGATGGACCCCAAAACAATTTGACCAGGGTCCTTGTGGCTATTGTTATACTCTGCAGTAATAGTTCACAAAGTTGCCCCATAGCACAAATTGTGGCAGTATTCCAATAAAATCTCTATCTTTGTCTCTGTAGATCGATGACAGTTTCATACTTAAGTGTTTGAGTCTGTGTCTCTTACTCCTTGGCAAGCAGTAGTACTATTATTTTCCAGTTAGTAGCTGGTGGGTATAGCAGCATTATTTCATGTTCACTCCATTGCAACAATTATTGCCAAGGGTTGTGTTATTTAAGCTAAAACATATTTTGTCTAAGACAATTGCTCATTTCTTATACTTTACTTTAATCTCAACACATTTATATAATACAAAATCACTTGTGAGAGTCAGCAATCATCTTTCTGCCTCTAATGATGTTGATCTAGTTGAGTTTTAAAACAACCTTTTTAATTATGAATCTCATGTTGTTTTGGTGTCCATCTTGGTTAGGAACCAAGATGGACACCAAAACAATTTGACTGGAGTCAAGTTTGTGTGTCAGGTTATGCGTCGGATTTTGTGGGTAGTGTTATACTCTGAAGTAATGCATGTAGTTCACAAAGTCACCCCTGCTACTCATAGCACAAATTGTTGCAATATTTCAATCAAGTTTATATATCTGTCTCTGTATAGACTGATAACAGTATCGTAACAGTATTTGAGTCCTTTATACTCCTTGGCATGCAGAATCACAATTACTTCAGTTAGTAGCAAGATGTTTAACTTGCCCTGTATGGACTAGATCATTTGGCTGAAGGTGAAGATCAGTGGGAACACATGGCTTTATTCCAGGACGAATAACTATAGGCGGGATGTTGATTGTATAGATGCCATCACTTCTTATTAGGAGTTTACACTTCTATTTTTATTCGCCCACTTATTAATATTCATGAGACATGCGACAAAAACATTCGGGATATTCTACCAGTCATGACCATCCTACATACCAAATGTCACATTCATCCAACATTACCTTCTTCAGATACCGTATTCACAATTCAAGGTCCACACCGACATCACCCACACACACACACATCAACTTGACTACATTTGTTCCAATGCTGCCTTCTGCATTGGAGACAAATGCTTGATTTATTTGATATATGGATTATGATGAGGCATGGGTTATGATGGGGCATGGGTTGTGATGTGTTATAATGAGGGGTTGGTTGTGGAGAGGTATGCTGAGGTATGGGTTATGGAGAGGCATGATGATGAGGTATGTGTTATAGTGAGGTATGTGTTATGGTGATGTATGATAAGGCATGGGCTATGGAGAGGAATGGTGAGGTATGGGTTATGATGAGGTAGTATAATGAGGTATGATATGCATTGGTTGGGGTGAGGTATGGAGATCGGGCATGACGATGTATGTTGAGGTGTGAGGTATGGTTTATGGTGAGGTATGATGTATCCCAATCCCCCATTAATCAATTTAATGCTAGGCACTAAACCATTAAGTAGGATGCCTTAGTATGCCTTTAAAAAGGAAGTAACTATTAGTCTACCCTCCCATAGGCTACACGTAAACTGCAGCTGGAAGTAGTACCCACCATTACCAGTAAACTTCCTTTTATGCACTTTTCAATTTTTCATTCACTTCTATTGAAATTTGCCAAAATAATGTATAAAAATAAATCGGTCGTAAAAGAATTGACTTCTATTCCAAATTACACAATTACGCATCAACGAGTCGCACTGTAAACTAAACTAGTCAAACCACGCATGACATCACAAGGAAATAAACTAATTTCACACTTTATAAAATGGTTTACAAAAGTGTAGCATATAATCCTATAGTTAATATCACGATACATGAACACTTTGGATTAAAATGGAGTCGACTAGAGCACAAGAGTTGATTTTTGCGGTTGTCGTTTTGTGTAGTTTGTGTGGTAAGTATTTATTCCATTATTCCATTATTAATATATGTGCTGTTTTAAAATAAAAGAGTACAGATCGTTCCAAAACAGTGTCACCAGGAACCACTCTTTTGTGTAAATAATTACTCCAAAATTAGTAAAATAAATCATTCGATAAAGAATTGCCGCTGATGGTATTCATTTTCAACACTCTTCATATTGAGTGGTATTCATTTTCAACACTCTTCATTTTGAGTGGAGATCCAGATCACTCGACAAAGAGCGCCACGGAAAAGTGAAATTTCTTTGTGAAATGATATTCACACCAGTGAGTATTGTGGAGACGTATAAGAGTGGGAGTTATTCCAAAACGTGTCCAATCTCTCGGTTTTGGAGTGTGTTACTATCTATAAGCATGTCACTCGAAAATAAACCACAATTGCATACATTTTTCCAGATATTATCACATCTTTAACACTTTAAGAGAATATCAATCTAAATTATTATTATATTTTGACGTATTTTGTCAATATTGAACACTTTAGATTGAAGTGAAGTCGACTAACACACAACGAAGTTAGTATTATCATGTAGCCTACCAACAATGTTAATATGAAATTATGGTTCTACTGGCACGGATAATCCACTATGTCGGATTATTTCTCCCCCATTGTGTTTGTCCAGTGCTCTGCTGATTTTGCCTTATTTTAAGCTGTGAACTGTTTTAATGATGTGCGGCCCCTTTAACGTAACAGTCGTATAGTATACCGTATACGTAAGGTCTTCCGATTATAAGTGACTCCTAGGCCTATGTATTTTCTTTTAAACTGATGTATATTATTAAATGATTCCCGTTTGATTGTTGTAAATGAATGTCAATTAAAAAAACAAGCGCTGATTAGTAACAATTGATAAAAAAAATATTTTCAAAATCTACTTTCAATTGACTTGCTAGCTTTCCGAAGCTCTCATTTCAAGTATCCATTTGACCGAATCTTGAAGACGACCACTCAAGCCTTTATGCGCAAGCGCCAACTGCCGTGATGAACTCAATGGGCTCATCACGTCACGAGCCAGCCTTCTGTGATTGACATAAGAGGACCCTGATGTATACACCCCTAAGTTATTGACTGTACACTATAATAGCCTTCATGAATATTCATAACCTTTGTCAAGAGAGAATCTGTTGCAATCGATCCGTTTCTTGGTCACGTAGGCTTCTAGGCCGGCAAAAGTTTTAGATCTCCGATCCTGCCCTGATCAGAATATAGACTTAAGTTAAGAAATTCTATTACTATCGTTTTTACAGACAGATATGGGGCACAATGACTTGATAACAATATGCAGGTATTAAATGAGCGTTTAGAACATCATTACATGACATTAAGTACATATTGCGTAGTAATTATTCGCGTTATCTTTCCAATATCTGTACCAATCGGTAATTAGCTTTAAAGTCTGCAGTGACTATGACGGGTATGGAAGGGCACGTGTTTCTTGCTTGAAGACGTCTGTGGCATATATTTCAGTTGCACATGAATGACAATAAACCTGTCCGAAATCCTATTGATTTCTCGGAGTTCAAAAAGAATCATGAAGTCTGAAATTCGGTTGAAAGTCCAGCAGGAATACATACTTGAATACTTAGGAATACCGAATTAAATAATTCCGTAAGAATACAGGTTTGAATTATCCCGTGTGAATACGGAGAATCTGCATTCTTACGGCTTTATTCAAATCGGTATTCCTACAGGATTGTTCAAATCAGTAGGCTTATTCCTTACAGGTTTAATCAAATCGGTATTCCTATATGATTATTCAAATTGGTATTCCTGCAGAAGTGTTCAAATCGCTATTCCTACGGGATTATTAAACTCGGCCCGGAGTTTCGACGGCATTCTTTAAATCGGTATTCCATGTAGGATTAATCAAATCTGTATTCCTACGGGATTATTCAAATCGGTATTCTTACGAGATTATTCAAATCGGTATTCCCAACGGGATTATTCAAATCTGTATTATTATTATTTGTGTGTGTGCGTGTGGACGAAAAAAATTGCGTCGCGAACTCCTCCTAAACGGCTTATCCGATTAGCTTCAGACTTGGTGGGTAGTTGCCCCATGACCTAACCTAGTGTCTCGCAGACTCTCAAGGTCAAAGTTCATGGGTCAAAGGTCAAATTTAGTAAAATCACATTTTTGACTATATCTCCTTGTGTAAAACTTGGATTTGCATGGTACCTTCACAGTTACCATTGGTACAATACATTCTAACAATTATTGATACTAATTTGCATAAAAAGGTCAAAGGTCAGAGGTTAAAAACACTTTTTTAGCATAAAATTCTGCGATTTTAGTGCAAATTTGGCGTGGCGAACTCCTCCTAAACCGTTTATCCGATTAAGTTCAAACTTGGTGGGTAGTTGCCCCATGACTTAACTTAGTGTCTCGCAGACACTCGAGGTCAGAGGTCAAAGGTCAAATTAAGTAAAATTACATTTTGACCATATCTCCTTGTGTAAAACTTGGATTTGCATGGGACTTTCCTAGTTACAATTGGTACAATATATTCTAACTATTTTTTATATTAAATAAGTCAAATACACTTTTTAGCATACAATTTTGCTCCTCCTAAACCGCTTATCCGATTAACATCAAACTTGATTGGTACGTAGTTACCCCATGATCTACTTACTGAGCACATTATATTCATTGCCACTATCACGTTAGTATAGGGTAGACAAAGTAGGTCAACAGATCAGTAGGATCACATACACCTATTTCCTGGCATGCTTACCTTTATATCATTAAGAATGCACACACATGATTGATCATATATGGACATATGCAAACAAATTATGATCGGCATATAGTTATTGTTAGCATAGGCTAGTAAGCTGATTAACTGATGATGAGATCAACGCGAGATGGGAAATTCATTTTAGTCAGAGATGGCGACGACCATATTTCATAATGTTAATTATAGCGATACGAAGTGGGCACCACGTATCGACAAAACACGACGACCGTTATCACCACGGAGGCAGGCAGCTGCCGAACTGCATTCTTTCTTCACATCCACGACATAAGAGAACCATATCACGACCACCTTACGAAAACCGAACGAAAACCTACGGAGCGCGTCGATAATTGTTCGGGTCTAGTAGCAAGTTATATTATAATGGTATAAGGTCAATTCAGTTGCATTAAGTCAATTCCGTCGATGCTAATCTTGTATCCCGCCCTTCCCCACTCATTTTAAATTTTCATAAAACAAGCAATTACCTGAACAATGTAGTAACTTTTCATTCGCTCGTTCTACAGAAAGTTTAATTGCGATGAACTATACGAAGAATTCGTCCGTAGTGTCTTGTCAGCTCCATCCTGCAATTTGTCGAGCAACGCTTATGACGCATTTATCGACCTGGTGGCACCCAAATTACCAATGGATACGGTAAGGAGTTAGTCCTGGTAACATATACATGGAACGCCGAACGGGCAAATAATATGGGTGATCATGAGACTGTGCGTTCACTCATGAATCAGCAATGTATGTCCATCATGGATTAATCTATACGTCACTGTGTAAAGTGAATATAGTATTCAGTGGTGGGCGTAGCGCGGAGCATGAAACATGGCGCGTGTCCCGGTCTCCCCATATAGCCTATTTAGGGACTCCCACAAATCATACCAATGTCGAAAACATTTTGCACATCTGCCTAAAGAGTTAAATGTTTGTATTGGTGCTGCGTTCATATCTGTCAAACTTTCAGCCCTTGGCACACAACCTTTGGTAATGACGACATCCGAAACTGTGTTAAAAGTAGGATATCAGTAGTCAACCATAGAGTAGGCAATAATCCGGCGCTGTGCCCTCTACCCTCCCAAGGTAAGTCCGGCCTCAATAGCATTTAAACACAATATCTCAATACTGGATAATTTCATACTTGACAGTCAGGTCGATGGCCCACGATGGGTAGATGATCCCTATTATGTTTGAAGCATACATTATGAATATTAAAGTGTAGGTTGGGCTTAACATAGATTTCTTAAAACATTAATGAGCTTGTTTGTAATAATATTCTATGTTAAGCCTTGTTTTGGATCTTTCACCGACAGGATGTCAAACGTGAGAAGAGATAACGCGTCAATAGCGGAGAAATAGACGTAGTAACTCAGACATTTGCTATGCCCAATCAGAGAGCAGCATATTATTGCGCAACTCAGAGCCCCAATGTTTATTATACTTATTTTTTGGCGCATGCGCAATGAAATGATTTTAGTAGATCCGAGAGCTGGTTGTCTGGCATCGCGCAAGTCCCCACTCTGTATTTTGGCTAACGGGTCATTTTCATGATTTATTCTTTGCAGTATTTATTATGGTCAGGTACCTATGAGATTGCACATGACTTCAGTGCGACCTCACAACGGTATTACACCATGGAAGATACATTCCTGGGTTACCTAGTATACAGCCTTGGCTCGTGCAGTAACGCTGATCAGACAGACACGGGGTGTCCGGCCTGGGATTATAACGACTGTTATGGACAAGCTATAACTGTATTCTGGAACAAAGCTTCTGCTGTGGTAGGAAATTCATTACCTAGTAGCCTAGAAGCTCAAATGACGGAAAGGGGGGGTGGGGGGTAAGTAGGCGGACATAAC
>JAODAF010276133.1:0-15693 GCA_027574765.1 Molpadia intermedia
ATTTTAGTCGATATATTAATGAGAAATTCTACCCAAGTACTGGCACCTTGCCTTTATGAACAAGGGAAAGAATTGTCTTTTGACGATATATAACAATGAACAATCAGAACAATCACGAGTTACATCTTCCTTGCGATATTGCACATTGTTCTCGTCCATATAACGTAACCCGACGATAAGTAATAATGTACACACGTTACGAGAGTCCTTGAGAACTGATCGTTCAGCCGCTCGGTCTATTAAGAACACCCTAAGGAGATAACTGAACAAATTTCAGTTTCTACCGTAGTTGTTTGTATTGCAACACGTTGAAGCAGCATAACGCACCGAAGAATTTACGATGAAACATCGTAATTGGTTGAATATAGGTTTTGTAAACTACTAATTGATAAAGTAACATAATTGCCTCCAAATAGATGCAACATATACTTGTTATGATTGGTGATGAAAATTAAGCAATAAGAGAAAACCTTCAGCACATATCACATAGCTGATTTGTTAAGGCCAACACACGCAGGGCAGTGACGTAATTGACCTAAACTGTGTTAAAGTGATCGATTGGTGTAATGTATACCTGCATACGATGATTCGCCAGGGTTGCGAACGTGAATATTTAACAACTGACGTGTCAGATAGGATAGGGTCTAATTGGTAGTATATACGCTAGCATGAATATGGTTGCAATGGTTAAACTAGGAACACTATGTGTCTTTGCAGTGACTTACAAACATATTGCATGCATGCAGAAGCAAGAACCCCGATAGTCTTATTTTTTATACTATATTTTCACACTATATTTACATTGGCAGAGAGGAGGAGGAAGGTTGGAAATTACCTCGTAATTGACCTCGTACCGCCAATGTTACTTACATCAATTATATAGATGGACATTGTTGGGATATGCCATATACTGTAACTAGCAGATTAACAATCAGTTCCTGTCAACAATCTAGCATATTATGCATGCCAGTTCTGGTTACGAGAGTTTTGGTTTGGACATGATAATAAACAGAAAGCTATACTCCAGAAGGTATTCTAATCCAGTTTCATCATCTTTATAAGTGTTTATTTCAGACATGTTGACATATTCTCCGCCGTGGATATTAGGCTTTAATCGTAATTATTGATCGTTATATTATATTGAGACATGTATAGGCCTAGACACACACAAAAAAGATATTATAAAAAAGGAAATTACGTTCTTATAAGGCACTCAAAGTAGAAACACAGACATACCATTCATGGGCTTGGTCTTCAAGACAGTGGTGTAGAATGTGGGGGCACGAAGGTGGGGTGGGTATGAGGGCATACTGCACATGCGCCTGTCAACTTAATACATTTACATATTAACCAAAAATGAATACTGACATACCGACATTATATTTGCTCCCTCAACTTGTATATACCTGCCGCATATTTATTTCTCTGTAGAAAACAACTTTTAAGTAAATGATGGAAGATATTAATCCTAAGCTATCATTCAACTTGGTCAAAACAATCAAAATTGGACTCTTAAATGGAGAATCAATTAGCTAAGTGTATTCAGTTGTCAGTGATGCGTACTAATGGATATAGTTGTATTTGTTTTGAGATCTAAAAAGTCATTTTACGAATAAAATTGCGAAATTGCGAAAACAATTACAGGCGAGTATTTTTATGATTACTGTACTCATTGACAAAAGTGAGGCACAAGCGATTTGATTCCCATCGTTTCGTTATAAATAACTTTATTTCATAATTAATGCAAAGATACCTAAATGCTGCAACTATTGTAACTAATGTTCTTATATACGTTCATTTTCTTCCTTTAATACGTTTACAGGGATTATTCACTTATTTAATTCGATTAGGCTATCAATATTTCTAAATTTAAATAAATAATAAAATCATTTTATAAAAATAAAAAAGGCATACACTGTTAGACAGATGGGTTCCGAGTAATACAATTTGCACTACTTTGCTAAACTGAATTCCAGAAAGCACACAGCCAGGTCGGGCAGAGCTTGAGGCGTAAATATTCAGGATTTAATCGGGATTAACCTCATTTACAGCTTTTCAAATTATTGGAAATACAGTGAAGTTTGCTTCATATGTTCCAAATTATATTATTCAAGTATCTATCATTCTTTCACAAAACACCAAATACTATCATGGTTGCGTCTTATACGTAATGGTTTTATAAAATAATATTCTTATAAAATAATATTATTAACATAGAACACGAAAGCAGATGAGATTCGTATTTCTGATTTGCCAGGCCTCGTGCGTCACAGTAATAAAAATTAAAAACTCCACAATTCCAGCAAGCACGTAGTATACGTATACAATGACAAAATATATAAAACGTATCTTAAGGCATATGGTTCTACGAAATCAGTAGATATTGGCCAATTAGAACTTAGAATTTTAATATCCTGGAGTATTACCGTGATTTGACATCAAAATATGCGGACTGAGCAAATAAATGCTGAACAATTTGACCAGACGATTCCTTTAAGTTAAAGTAAGATAATTATTCCAGACTTTTAATGGGCTGTTCGGTAGGAAGTCGCAAAACATCGTTTGCCTTCTTAATTTGCTATCGTTTGCTTTTTAATTTGCTATCTGTCTCCTATCACGTTGGGGTGAATTGGTGTAAGCAATACTTACTTATAGTGATTACTCCCCCCAAAACAGTGAACAGTAAAATGGAGTGAATTCACCCTGGATCAGGTGAAATTCACTCTAGAATTAGTGAACATAGACTGAAATTCATTCCATTGTAACCCTGTTTAAGACTGAAATTTCACTCCCCATGTAGTCACTCCAAAGAATCAACTTTCACTCAGTTTGCAGTTAGCAAATGTCACCACATATTTCCCAATACAATAGTGTGCGTATATACGTTATATATGTTGTTGTACTGGAATGACCTCTGTTGTGCATCATTCTTATGTGTCGCGTACGACGTTCGTATGTGTACATAATACAACCGGAAAATTTCGAATAAGACGGTTTATTATGGTATCAGATAAATGAAGCAAAACTTAAAATAACCAAATGGCTCTGCTTATTACATTACAAAAGTTAAATTTAGAATATTTCTAAAACCCGAAAACCTTGTTTTAAATTTAAAAAAACATAACCATATCTATGTTATAACCATATTTGTACTGCTATAAGTGCCTTTAAGGCATACGAAGATTCACAAAACATGTATATCCATGTTGAGTATAGAACTTTTTGAAGGTTTTGATATCCTTGAATATAGTCGAAATTTGACCTGGGAGCGAATACATTTGTCAAACAACCCTTTCCGTCAGCAATAAAAATTATATGGGAATGTTGTAGTGACAGTAAATTCGGGGTTAAAAGTCTTGTCCGTTGAAGATATCTTCGATGATCATCTGTAATATAAAGTAACCTTTCCATAGTAGCCATACCGGTTTATGTTCATTTATAGAATAGCTGTTCGAAATATGGTCAAACCATTGTAGAGAATTTACGGAAATTTGCATTATTTGTAAATATAATGTCCTTCTTTGCATTCCAAATGAATCGCTTATAAGTGGGCCAGAGAGGTAACCTCGCAAACCTAACAAAGTATGCACTGCAAAGTTTATAACCATGTTGATTGTACTTGGATTACGTATATGGCATTCTGTTTTACCCTTTTCTAGAAAATCATCACAGTTATTGGACTAAACGGTCAAGCAATAGAAAGGCGAAATCAAGTAAGTGTGGATCTTAATATGACATAAGGGTGGGACCACGATTCTGTTTATCGAAATGATATGCCATAGCCTTAAATTACATGTGCATGTTTTCGAAATTTATTACACGTCGACAGGATCGATATTTACTATTATATTATTGAATCGTCTTGGTTGGCGTTCAAACTAAACTTGTTACCTACAATTTTGTACGTACTCACGCATTAGTTAATTACGGATATTTTGTTATTCTACATCAATTGAAATGTAAGTAGTCAGCAAAAATCAACAAGTCTTTGTTTTAAATTAAGTTCCATTTCATTCTATGAAATTATAACTTCGCCTGGATACATACCTTATAATTTATATATATGATATATATAATCTATATATATATATCATATATCGGTCATACATTAATACAAACACGAGACGTATATATCAGTGACCTCCATTTAGTTTTGCTGCGTTTTATGTATTGCTCGATTGGCTGGGTTATGACCCCTAAGTCGCTATGAATACGTTATTGATTTTATGTTTTTGAATTAGTACGTACCCTTTCTAAATGAGGCCAGTTTTTCTGAATGGAAAAACAATCCCCATATCGCGTTATATGAAGTATATTACTAAAGTTTGATATTTATTATCAATATTATTCTGCATGAATGCCAGTTAATATCAATGTCACCGATTTCATTTAACGAGTTTTCCTGGAACACTTTCCGCCGTGCCATCTTATCAATTAATTTGTGATTGTACGCGTATTTGCATTATCTCGAGAAAGGTTTCGTGAGTTTACATGAAAATATCAGGAATTTTTAACTACAGGCGGCACCCACTTTGATTTTAGATTTTTTATATGTTGCTTGACAGATATTTCGTACGCTAGAATTGTAATTACACTTGAGAGAGCGTGATCTGGTTCACGCATCACCGAACATGACACATCAGACGCTATGCTAGTCGGGTGTTGATGGCCGTTATTAGTTGCTTGGATACATACACTTTTAATGAGTAGATTGAGAAGTGTGGTTCATGATATGCGGGGGCAATATCAAACGACAGAAGTGAAAGAAAAACGTGTTGTGAAAAGACAAGGAAGTAACGATATTTTCTTCCAATTTCTTACATGAGTCCATTGAGCTTAAAGTGTTTAACAGCCATTTCAATCCGGTCCCGGTATATATTGATATAACCTATTACCTGAATGCGTGCACGGGTTTATAGCGCATCGCGGTGTGCTCATCTAAAGAAGATGGGCATAATTTGTGATTCGATACATAACGTTAATGGATCTATAATAAGATATTGTACGGGACGTCGAACGCATATGAAAGGTGTGCTGTTTCTGTTTCTTTAACAATAACATTGTTGAGATGATACAATCTATCCTTTTTCTTTTAAGGGCGCGATATAGGTTGGGGGCTGGGCCCATGTGCCTATCGTTTGGGGGAAGGAAGAGCAACATGATCAAAACACTAACCATCATTACATGACTTGGTTAATATGATGTTTCATGTATCCCACATTTTCAGATCAATTAGGAATCCGTACTAAGATAGGTCCTTGCATCCCGTTCCATTTTTATGATTAATATCGTATACGTTGATGTTTTGGGATATTTCTGGAAAATGTTAGATAAATCGCGCGATAGATTATGCTGTATATTCCGTAGACCCCGTGTCATAAAACATTTTAAAATATTATATTGTCATGTCATTATAAGCTAGGAGAAGTCACCCGATACATCTAATATGCCATTAAACAATTAGGATCATTACGTCCTGTCGAAGTAGATTACAGCGTATTGAGCTATATAACCTCTATATGGTTGATCGAGTAACGCCAGTAACTCTAATACCCATTGATGGTTGATGGTCATACTATTATATTCAGGTATAATATAGTTAAGATAACTTAATGACAGTTAACATACTCAGTTTGCGTCTAGTAAAGATAATTACAAACGTTATTTTATGTTGAAATTTGAATAGAATATGCAGTTAAGTAAGAGTTTACAACGTGCTACGATTATATTCTTTACATTCATCAATTATAATGGCAAAAATTAAGGATATTTTTCGTTAATTTCGTCTCACCAGTATTATGCTCTTTTGGGCATTCGATACGAACTTCAAAACATCTAAAGCCTGGAGGCCCATACAACATGTTAGTGCATTGTGTCGAGTTTCATCACAAACAGTTGATCTTCCAGACTTCAGAATGAGCTAGGACTAGCCTATTAGAACACATACGTTGACGGTCAAGCAGGGAAGAACATTTCAACTATCATCGAATATGGTATTTTTCTCACGTTCACCCAGTTTTAACTGTACATTGAACAATATATGCGCTAAAATATTTTCTGTGTCATGCTAATCGTTACATTGTAGGTACCTGTTCTGCGAAACTGGTAATATTCATTTATTTGATTTTACGATTCACATTTTACACTTTGGTCTTCACTGTAACGTTATACCGTTGTGAACTGGTGATTATTCTCGTAAATCATCTGTGGATGGCTCAATACTTTCCAATAAAATATGACATATGAAGAAGCAGTCTGCTTTAGAATGTAAACATGCTTTGATATAGCCTAATTAAAATCATTAAGTTGCATTTTATACGTCACCAGCTAATCAATATGTTTTGTCATAAAATCCTTAGTCAATTTGTTATTAGAACACAGGATACTAAAAAAACTGCCCCGCATTAGAATGTCCCTTCTAGAATATCCCGCCTTTTTTGAGAGATTTCTAGCTACATCACTGCCTTTCGCTCTCGATATTTAGCTTTCCTATATATTTCCGTCAACGAAATGATGTAAGTTTACTCGTAAATAAGTAATGAAACTTATTTAATACACATTGGCCTTTCCATGCTTGATGTTTACGCTTACTGACTGTTTGTCACACGTGACGTCAGAGATATACACGGATGACTTATTTAACCCATTAAACAAGGCGATACACATGCTTAAATGAAATCTTACAGATCTGCACAAAATATGTAAAACGAAAGTCATGCTGTCATATAGCGCTTATAAATTACAAAATATCGGTCAAGTTCATGAACATCTAAGTACAAGCATCGAGTGTTTTCTTCCTTTAATTAAAATGATAGTTCAAAATGTATCGACGCACAGATCGAAACGCTTGAAATCCATTTCATTCTGAAAAGGTTTTGTTCAATACCAAATGGGAACGTTCCTATTAAAGGACTTTGCTGCAAATACTTTCTATTCCTCAAATACCATCTTGACCCAAAATGACTTCTATGACGAACAGGAAAACATGAGCTTTGGATTTCTTATGAAGCTTATTTCAAACCGGAAATCCTGGCCACGCTTGTCGCTTCGCGATTTACAAATATAGTTATGTGAAGGGCTTGTGACCGCGAAACCGACAAAGCATTTCATGACGTCATTGGAAATGTTCATCAATTTAAGTAACATGAGTGAACGCTGAAACGTTTGATGCGACATATAGCTATCGGTTTGTTAGAATACAACTGTATTGAATTTATACACAGCGCTTTTAATGCCATAACAATATTTCAATATTGACATAAATAATTTATCTGTGAAATGTTAATCGACAATAACAATCGACGTCGCTTTGCGTCTAAATAGTTATGTTTTGTAAATGCAATATTCACACATTAAAAAATTATAAAAAATAGTCAATTTATTTAAACAAGCATAATGTCAGGAATGATTATCGGTAATTTACATTGACGAATAATCACACATATTGATAAATACTTTAAAGCCCTCGGACCGAAATGTTTCCATACTCAAATGTACCATTTAAATACATCAACCGTAAGAGATGACCCGTTTTAGAGATAACCGTGAATAAATACCCTCGGTGACATTTGACTTCAATTAAAACTTTGAATTAAAACAAATTCCATGATTCAGACAGATTCAGAGAGTATAGTCTCATGAAAACATATAGGCACATCGCAGCATTAAATTGTATTAGCTAAAACAAAGTACGGGTCATTGTTACCCTGTGAGTCGGTACAACATTTCACACCATGAGCCATAGTTACAAGAAAAATCTTGAACTAATTAATGTTGATGAATCTTAATTCGTTTCGGGCCCCTTAATTCGAAATGACTATCACAATATAAATTCACATTACAATTACGCATTGAGGCTAAATATCAACTGGTGAGTTTGAAATATAGATAATAATCATGAAATAAACCTAGAAATAATGACACAATTTTTCCTCTCCTATCAACTACTTTATTATCTCAATGTCCCTGAAGCACATTCAGCTAGCATTATCACTCACAGAGGAAGTACTTAATTCTGGTTTTAACCTTATGTGAAGGCTTTCGGCACTTTACTCGCGACGGCTTTCTTGCATGACTCGTGTGTGTATCATAATCCATATATACGTTAACTACGGTACGTCATCACGTTAGTTAGTAGTTAGTAGTTCCGGTTATATATTTGTTGACTTTGACATTGAGGTTCTTATGATACAATATAATGCAAATCGTCAGAGTGGGGAGGTGTGGGTTATGCGTGACTCTTGTTCTCTCACTTTCTACGCCACTGCGTCATATTTTGTCTAACCTTTCAAAGACATTGTCGTTATCGTCTGAATTGCTTTGTTGAATAATTGGGACACACTATAAATAAACCAAGCCACCCAACAAACATAAAAGTAACAATTTCGTCTCAATGTACGTAATGTTACCGTCAGGGTAGTTTCTGGTGATTTCTGCACGATCTCAAAATCCTCCACGTCAACAAATTGCGAAGGTATGTATAGGTTATTATAATTAAAACCAATAATCGAACCACGTATTACATTGCACGTGTGTTCAGAAATGAAATTATATTAAACACACATATCATTGCTGATAGATACATTTGTAGCGGAGCATAGAATATCTCATTCACGAAACATTTATTGTATAATGAGCGGCCGCAATAGAATATTTCCTAAATCCCTTGTCGTTGGTGTTATAATAAAAGTAACTGAAAGTTAAAGTTTATTAATCATTGAAACTAATGGAAAATGTTTGTAAAGTTGGTCAAAAGATGTTTGGTCTATCAGACATGTATTATAATTGTACTTGTATAATTGTATAGTTACAAAATGAATTCTTTCGAAGAATCAACTGTAAGTGTGACGTTTTCTGAAGCATTCAATTCGTGTTATCTTTGATATCAGCATCTGATGATTTGTCACATCGCTGTTTGTATGTACGTGATGAAAACACCAGTGGCGCAAGTTACCATCATTCATATTATTGTAATAAACGATTGCATTGTGACTTGTGCACGTTAACATGTCTTTCAGAGGGAGCTTTGGATATGTATTAATAATTGTTTATTGGAAATCTGTGCTGTAACTGAGAAATTTGAAATACTGCATCGACAATAAAAAACCTCATTATTAATGAACGTTCAGCTTTAATATTTATAGGTTTCATAATATATATAATACGAGAAGTTCCGATTACTATTCAGTATTCACAATGAAGCTGTATGATTCTATTAAGATCAGTGGTGTATTTTAGAGAATATGTCTAGTAGACATTTTGGACATCTGAACAGACCGCTTGTATATATTTATATGATACTAGGTATTGTAGGTTTACTATTAAGATACCAGAGGGACACAACCATAACAGTGCCCCGGATTCAAATTTCACTATGTTATACATTGTAAATAACTCGTTCAGCATGACTGTTTTGCAGTGGTGATGTATTCTTACATTATTCTTACTTTCATTAGCTTGCGATGGTGTCAATTCCTTTCTTCCTGGTGGATATATATATTGTAACCTATATCATCACACCAGGCATTTCCATATATCAGCAGAGCTAAGCTTAAAGTAAACTTAAAGTAATCTCACCTGTCGTGAGTCTTGACAAGTACTATATGTCGACCAAGCCACGGGTCAAGTTACTACACGTTTAACGCGAGAAATCTTTTAATCCTGCTGTACAAGCCAAACTACGGACAGTTTTAAAATGTAACGACGTAGGCATTAAGTAAGCTACCCGTCAGGTAATCAAATATCCCAACCAAGGCGTAGAGATTTATATCGGCGAAGTTGAATTATTCTTCTTAACAACGTACAGTATACTGAAGGAATCTGATGCGTTGCCATATGGTGCTAATACACAGTTAAATATAGGCATATGACAAAACACCATTGTATGCATGTCGTGTTTCTACTATAGACACGATATACGAGAAAAATCATGACTCTTTCGATTACCATCTTACTGACTGTTGGTCATCTTTATTCACCTCTTTTCTGTGTCGCACTCAATGAAAATAACAACCTCCTTCTTTATGTCTCATACCATTGTTATTTACATACACTACAATACACGAATAGACAGATGTAACAACCAGCATATATAACGATGTACATCTCTGTAGTTGATTAATTAAGTAATTGTTGAATATCCATATCGTTAAACCTCCATACACCATAATCCACCAAAATATACCCTCATTCCTTCTCGATCGTTTCTTATTGTTTATACTTTGTATAATTTCGTTTTGGATAAATACATTTACAACATACAGTACATGTTTGGTTCCTCTAATAGCATATCTATAATACATACATATACATATATATACAAATATATACAAATACATATCTATATAATGTATATGTATGTATAATTGCCTAAATTATTGTTTTTGCTATAATTATACGGTAGGTCTTAAAGGAATTATTGCTTTGCTTAAAATGGTTAAAAAGTTTTTGTAATGAAGATTTGGTGCGATGTTCGTTTTCTTCATATTACTATTAATATACATGTAGATCACGTATGACACAACTAAAATAGATATCACAGATTTTCCTATCTACAGCCAATACTGACATTATGTCTCAATGGAATGACGTATTGTATGTTGATAATGATAAATCTAATAAAATATGATAAATTAATTAAGTATATAAATAGTAATTAAATAACTATAAGAATATGAACAGGTGTATACTTGTCACTAATATGTCACATGAATGTCATTAATTGACAAAGTTCTATAATAACAAGCCATCGCATATCACGTACCGGTACGCGTAGTACTTCTAAATATGTGTTGCAGTCTGGTAAAATACTTGATAATACATGTGGCAAAAGAATTACACATTATGATATTATGAGCAAATGCAACATAACTCATTACTTTGACAGTCTGATTTATTTAATAACTTAAATATAATTGTGTATACATTCAAGAGAATCATGAGTAAGTGTTAAGATGTACAGGCACAATAATTATATGACTTATAGGAGATCTGCGAAGAACAGTGTAATGTGTGCATGTGTGCATATATATATTATAATACTAAGACTTATATGTATATTCCTTTCGTTGTGTTTGCCGATATAGTCATCACTCAGTCATTCATTATTGTGACGACCTGCAGAGTCAATTGATGGCTTTTAGGGAGTCTTGAGTTTCGTAAGGTTCTAGAAGCAGTTGCACGTAGAGCAATAGATGCAGGTTCGAGTCCTGCTCGTACTCAAGTGTCCCAATATTAAACAATTATTTCCCTTGCTTATGTATACATGGTATTAACCGCAAGAGAAGATGTACATCATGCCGGACGAGTATGCCTATGTTTCTCCATCGATTTATTAAAATTCAGATTCTACAGCATCCCATTAATCGGGCGATTTGACGAAAAACACACAATTCCGCAAACATCCTAAGGAGAATAGAGTTGTTCGAATGAGAACGAAAATAGTTCATGTTTGCCATGCAGCATCGTGCTGTAAGACTTGTTAAGTTATCTGAAATGACTTCCTACACCACTCTAACCAAAAGAAGTAAACCAAGAGGATGGCAGCCAAACCTGACGTTACGGAAATTATTAAACGGTTATAGTACGTAAGAGGAAGTTCAACTCATCAATTAGTAGGCTACTTATGGCTTTAAGACGACTTTAGCCACCATACCCAGATTGTTTATTCGTAAACAAAGAACGCATTTTATTTGGAGAGCAAACAAAGGTTGATGCAACGTTGTGACCAATGGTCGACGACGAGCATGGATCATTCCTCGCATGAGCGGTCCTGCCGAATTTAGGGATACTGTAATAATAATAAAACCCAAAACAGAACAACTCAAATTCAAACTCAAACCAACTGGAGAAAAACAAAATAAGTAGTTGACAACCAACAGGCAAATATGCCTTTACGGAAATCGCGATTTCACATGGGATTCGACTCATCAATTATTGAAGTAAACTTAAATTAGACGTCAAAAACCGTGCGTATAGATGGTTCAATCAGAGACGCGTACCAGTTGAAGAGTGAAAACGAAGTAGGTCAGTCACGTGGCCAAAATATTCGAATTGGACTATAGGTAGACTATATATGCTTCAACCAACCGATGGTCGAAATGTATTGCAAATTCTACCATTGGTTAATCAGCTGCCATATGGTGCCATTAGTATGCAACAAACTCAAACACCTTTAACACTTAGACACTAGAGACTGGTTAAATGTTTCTAGGTTATACACTAAATAATAATAGTGACAGGAGTCGAAATTGTATGGTATGTACACAACACTGTTTAGGTTTTGTATATAGACTATTGTACCTAGGCTATATCCAATTGAACACCAGCTTCAAACTGTTCATCCTCCAACTGCCATGGATTCAAACACCCGGCTATGCTCTGCAAATTCTTAACGTTTTTCTCTAACGTTAGTCAAATTAACACTAGTCTTTAATCTTAACAGTAATAATAACATAGTTGTGTTAGGCCTACCCTAGTCTTATACGTGACGTTATACATCAAACATCAATGTACTGACATAAGATCAGGCTTTATAGACAAACGTTGGCCGTTTATAGGCCTACCATTCATCAACTAACGTTAGTAAAGGGTGAAAGTCATTTTGCATTGTTACCGCCATATTCATGAACTGAATGATGCATTCTGATTAGCTCTCAACTACTCTCTTAAAATGATGGTAGAATAAGAACAAACTGCGTATGATGGCCCATTATTGGTGAACAAACAAATTTGTCAAAATAACTTTGCCGCTTCGCCCGTTATTCTTACAGTTGAAGTATCGACGCTTTATTCGACAATAATGGACCGTCATATACGCAGCTTATTTCTTAAACAAACTTATACAAAATACCACCCACGGATAATTTCTCTCTGCACTACAGTTTATGATAAGAATAACACATCACTTTACCCAACAGATGTTTCAGAAAGCGATGCTTGGATTGATTACAGGTCGGATATGGGATAGTCTACACGACCTACGGCTTTATAAATATAGAACATGAATTCGGGAGAAAATTGTTCCTAAAACGGTTCTTACTTTTTGAAATCTTAAAGATTGACTCAGAGTATACCATTTCCTGTTAAAAGTAGATCTCGATTGAAATGATAACAGTACCGCGTCAATTGGGACATCCATCTTATTCTCAATTTATCGAGAAACAGTGCGTTCTTAATCCCGTTTTTCCAAGCATGAGAAAATAGGTTGCTTTCGTGAGTTTCATTTCAGATAAATTTTATGCATGTAGGGTTCTGTTTCTTTAAATACAACATGATGTCACGCCTTGGCTGTAGACGTTAGTACCTTAAATCATCAAAGCCATTTAAGCAATGCTTTTGACGAGAAAATCGAAAACATGGCTTCATGAATCGATCATATTGGTATGACGTCATCAGTTTATAACAGCGTCGTCGGATGCTCGCATAACACAACAAGAGGGCAAACCATGGAGTTGCAGATCTCATCACCATCAGTTTTGCCATTTCATATAGCTATACTTCCTATTCTACCACCATTTTAGCAGAAAAAAAACTTTCACAAAATATCTATCTAATCTGAATATATTTTAACATTTGCAAGTACAACAGCTAAGAACAATCAGATAATTCAGCATTCATCACAAGGATGTAACAGGCTCCATACCTTTTTCAAAGCATATTTCTAATGCATCAAACATCAAACTTGTAAATCCTAATTTAGTAATTTGTAGTATATATTTTTATATTTGTAATTTGTAAGTATAGAAAGAGTTAGTCTTACTAGAAGAAATATAATGACGTGATAAACCGGTTACGTTTGTATCCAAATCGAATGATATTTAAGGTAAACAATTAAAAAGAACCTGTTATGCCTAATGTTATGTTATGGCTTATTCTAATGTTCAGTTGGGTATAGACTAGCTAGCCTACTAATAGTACTAGTAAATTTGTTCTAGTAGTTTGTGACTATTATAACCTACATAATACACACTGATTTGCTATAATATGTTGGTATCGTACACAAGGACCAAAGTGGAGCATGACTAGATTAATAAATTACACAACGGCGAAATAACATAGCTATTTCGATCGTATGGTATTGAGAAGGTATATCTACATTGTTCTGAAACGGGATGGACTAAAACCTACCAATATTTAGATAGACATCGTGACCCTGCATACACTCTTGCCACCTACAAAACTTCACCAAAGTCGAAGTACGGTACTTAGCCTAGATAAGATCGCATGAATGAAATTGATTTTCTCAACATAGGGAGTGGAAATCTTTATCTCGAAAAACTACTCAAAGAAAGAAATTAACCTCATCCTCAATATCCCGAGCATTGTACATAAAACAGAGAACATTTTTTAGCTACTAAGGTGAAAGATATCATCTCCTGCTTTGGCTAAAATTCACCTAGGTCTACACCCCGCACATTAAGACCAATGAGTTAAAACATGCTTTAATAAAGCACTGGCACATAATTAGCCAAGTTTTGCCCAATCAATTGCCTATAAATACGCAATGATTCCGAAAGATCGCCTTGCTATATCAAAGTCGGTTCAGTAATTATTATGATTCGTACGAAAAAACAGATTTACTGACTAATATTCTTGGTATGTTTCATCAAAGCGCTAAAATAAAAACGAAACACCAAAATATAAAGGCATACTGCTGATGAAGCACAAATATTTGAGGCGGAAACTGGTCTAGTTGGCCATAATAGCGGCGGTTGACACTACCATTTTCCTACACCTTGCATTTATATATAAAATGCACATATATGTAAATCTAAAATGATTATGTGCTTCTTCAAATGTGCTGGATTCGACCGATTGTGAGAACTGCCTATACCCTTTAATACTTTCTTATGCAAAATGTGTGATAACATGTATCTTTGACATTGTGACTTTTGACCTGTGTGACTTTTACCCAAGGTAACTATAAAGGTCCCATGCAAATATACACAGTTTTACAAAGGGTGATATGGCTTCTTGAAGTTACGTGGTTAGTTTCCGACCAAAAGTTTGTTGCTAAAGACAATATTTGTACTAACAATGCACAGCATGTGCTAAAAAGTGTATTTGACCTTGGATCTTTTAACCTTTTACACTCATATGCAAAATTAATTAATGAAATTATCGTATTGTACCTAAGGTTTTGCACAAGGAGATATGGCTGAACATGTGATGTTACCTACTTTGACTTTTGATTCTTGACCTTGACCTAAAAATACCTTGTCCTCATGACCATTGACCTTTGTATGCAAATTAATAACAAGTTTTGTTAGCATGTATTGTGCCTATGGTAATTGCAAAGGTCCCATGCAGATCTTTTCAAAAGTTTGATATTAAGCGGTTTAGGAGTTTTTTTACGTAAAATAGTGTACACAGACATACACACACATACAAACAATTTTGACAACATTTTGCACGTTTTCACCTTAACCTCAAATGTGGATTATCGGTCACCCATTATCGGACAAATCATGACACGAAATATTACCTCGGCAACTGTTGTTATGGTAACCAGTGAAGCCAAATATATGGAAGGACATGTTTTGTTTTTAACTTTTTACATTACAGGTAATTCAATTAATCGAATTCTTTAATTATTTTGTACTCAACGTCTATCGTGGCAGCCGATTCGCATAGCTGATACAGTAATTACTGTTGCACGGTTGATCACTTTCGCCAGTAACTACTGGAGTGTGT
>JAODAF010277242.1:0-23738 GCA_027574765.1 Molpadia intermedia
AATTCCTTTTAAGATATCTTTAATTCCTTTTAAGATATCTTCAATTCTTTTCAAGATATCTTTAATGTAGGAATAAAGTAAAGATATATTTAATTGAATTGAATATATCTTGAATTATTTTACAGATCTTTATTTCTTTTAGAGATAACACGTGAAAGTAATCGTTAAAGATTATAAAAGATTTACAGATATCTTCAATTATATTAAAAATATTTTCAAATTGATTAAGATTATATTTAATTAATTTAAGATATCTTCAATTAGTTTAAAGCTACCGGTACGTTTAATTTAATTGAAGATATCTTTAATTAATTGAAGATATCTTTAATTAATTGAAGATATCTTTAATTAATTGAAGATATCTAGTAATTATTTAAAGATATCTCTAAATATTGAATAAAAAGTAAAACAGCTTGCCATACCAGCGTGGTAAAATAGAAAGGGGAGAGGGGTGGAGCGAGGCCCCGTCACAACACGTCCTAGGTGACCTCTTCAAGGCGACATGACGCAATTATCTTTGAAAACTTGTAAGGCACTTAACGAGTTTACTCAGATATTTTAATTGGCTTAATTAGATCAAAGTTTTGAATAGCAAACACAGCCAGGCAGCGGTGATATATCGCAAATGAACTAATCATCGACGGACAAAAACAATAATTCAACATCATTATTTCGCTATATCATTTATAGCATTACCTACCTACCTACCTACTTCACGAATATACGAATTTATCGGTTATTTTAGCATTACATATTACTTTAACCCTTCAACTACCAATGTTGCGATTTTCGCATCAGGACCGTCACAGGGCGCTGAGGGCGCCGCTTTCGTCCTCTGTGGGCGCATTCCGGGGTTACTACGTAATAGCTTCACGGTCGGGCAACCCGGGGTACATGCTCGACTTGAAAAAGCCGGTAAGCAGCGCAGCTTAAAATAGAGTGGTTTGTCCGAGATATCACTGCAAGTTATAGGTGTGTAAAGCTTTGGCACGAAACTGCGAAAGTCACTCGGGCCCAGGAACATTGCTACTTAAGTCGTTTCGCTAAGACCATTTTTTTTATTAACCGGATCCAAATTAACTTCCAGCCGCGGCATCCATGTAATCGGCAGCCGGCAGGTAATTCTTCCAATCCAACATACTAACAACTGGAGGAGGGTTGTAGAATTTTATTAATTTATAGATCAGGTTTTGCCTAGCTACAAGCCATGCACTCGAGTGTCGTGCGTATTCAACCCACTGTTCGTTTTTGCTCGTAAAACGAGTCGGACGTGTAATTGACTGATACCGTATTGTTAAATTATGTTTTTTTCTTCGACTTCATTATGTGAAATTATTGTTCTTCTATGGTCGATAATCCACGTACGGTGTGATATTATGTTTGTCCTTCGACTCTCTTCGTAGGATTTCCGGAGTCTGATATTAGGTACGGGGGATCAGTTTGCCTTATTTACTGCTGTGAACTGCTTTAATATGATGTATGGCCCTTTTAACGCAACAGTCGTATAGTATACCGTTATACGTAAGGCCTTTCGATTATAGCCTACACTCTCAGAAAAAAACGGTTCAACATAGAACCATATAAGGTTATTCAGCTTGTCCTCTATTTTGAACCCTTGATGGTTCTACAGGGGAACCTTTCTGTATTGGTTCTTCAAAGAACCCCCAAGAAAGGTTCTTAATGAAACCTTATATGGTTCTGTATAGAACCTTGAAAGGTTCTTAAAGTTTGTCCTGTATTTAGAACCTTTGGGGTTCTTGATAGAACCATTGATGTAGGGTTCTTATGTATTCTTTATTGAGAACCCTTATAATTCTTTGAGGAACCTTTAATGTAGGGTTCTTCAAAGATTATTTCACAAATGTTTGTCCATTATCATCTCTGATATACGTACTCGATTCATATGTGTGGCAGAGCAGATTTTATGGTCCTTTTTAAAAACTAAGGTTATATAGGGCCACCCAACGCATTTGTATACCAGTTATAGGGGTACTAGAGCACTAGATCTTGATTACAAGTACAACGCTCTATACCACTGAGCTAACCAGTCAGATAAGAAGCAGGAAAATTATAAAATGACAAAATATAGGGTTCAACTTTATATTGATAAAGAATTCTTGAAACAATTGAAGAAACAAATTATTATTCATCAAACTTCATTTATAAACCCCAAAACATTGATGTTGTATTCCTTTTACATATTGAAAGTACTTTTGTACTGTATGATATTGCTAGCAGTGTGGTCTAACCTCAGTAATGTTTAATTGCACTGACAGGTGGCGGATTTAGGCTAGATCACCACTGCTGGGATAATAGGGGATTAGTTAGGAAATGATGCCCCTCACCAGTCTGTGGAAGCTCAAAATAGCACATTAAAAATCTACATATTGGGTAAAGTAATGATCAATGCCCATTAATTTCACAGAATATATCCCATGGTTATTAGTGACATTCGGCAACTAACAAAACTGTCACTAAAATGTCAAATTTGAATTTATTGAATAGTTTATTGACTCCACTGTTTAGACAAAGTAATAATCCATATCCATTAATTGCACAGAAAATAGCCCTTGGACATTATTAACATTCAGCAAATTAAAATGTCTGTTAAAATTTAATTCCATTCCTCCCATAGGTTATTGTTAATTTTCAGCTTATTACAACAACTAATAATGCATTTCTGGCAGATATAAATATACTAACCTAACACCTTAACATGCAACAAATGCCACAATTCATGAAAGTAGACTCAGTCATCAAATCCAATTGCATTATAGCAACTGGCGGTGTACATGACTACCGTAAGAACTACATTTCAATGATGTAGAAGCAAATCTCCATGTTTCTAATGCGAACATGCATCTTTAAACAAAATTGAAATGCAGAAAATATACAAATGCATTTATGAACTAAGCATTTTGTCATACTTGGAACTTGTAACATTAAATATAACTACTAAATTCTAAAAAAGATTTATTTCATGAATGATAGAGGAAATAATTACTTTTTAATAAAAGAAGAACAGATTGTAATCCTTCAGGTTAAATTTTGCATTCAATTTTGACATTCCTATTTGAGGTTGGTCTGTTTTGCATCAATAGTAAACTTGGAGCAAACATGGATGATATAACATCCCCATATTGACAACAAGACATTTGTTTACTAATTTTAACATGAGAATGAATAAGTTTGCAACTTTGCCTATTAAGAATGTGAAGCAGATTGACAACTATTATAAATGCATCTGAACCTATTGTTTAAGACAAGTATATTAGCATTCAAGAAATTCTAAACTCATGTGAACTATTTAACTCAATTATCAAATCAAATTTCATCAGTTCGTATTTCAGCACAAAAAAAGCATTTTACTTGGTACTTGTACTTGTTACTTTATATCTACATGGAATATAGTACATGTTGGCTTCAAAATCTCTATATATATCCAGAGCATGATGATCTAGCTGTTCTCCAGGTACAAAAACCAACCAATCAGCTGTTTTCCTAACTTGGTAGGCATGCAAATGATTAACAAATCGTTCCGGCAATGCAATGCATCCACACAGAAAATAAACACCTCTTGAACAAATAATGTATTTCACTTCTACAAACAGTGGAATTTCTTCCTCATGCAGTAAGTCTAATATAAAGCAGTCATGAACAGCAAACTTCACACCATCTTTTACAATCTTATTGAATTGCCACAATACATCTTCATTATTTAGGTTTATGTCCATGGCAATGCACTTATTAGTAAAGGTGTGCTGCAAATCTAGTGGAAGATTTGGGAATTTCAATACACTACCACTTTTAACAATTAAACTTCCAAGTGTTAATCGAGTACTTTGTTCCCAACATTGCTTTTGTTGATGGCGCTTGGCTAAAGTTGCTGACACATTAGTAAAGTTGTGGATTACACTAGCCAACTGCTTAAAATACTGATGTTTTGATTCAAATCTCATACACCAGAGGTGTTTTAAGGGTCCAAACAACAACATGAGTCTTGGGTAATGCACTAAATAGTGTACTTTGCATGAAATACTTTCTACATACTCTTGAAATAGTTCAATAAATTCTGCAATCAAATTGCTCAGTGGTAAAAACCATGATTTTCGAATAACAGGTGCTAAAACAAAATCTGCAATTTCTCGCAATAAAAGATACACTTTCCAATGGACATTTCCAATAGGCATCATCTTTCCAATCATTTGTGGCAAAAGACGAAATAGACACCATTTCTCTGATGCCTTACCAGAAATTCCATTTCTAAGATTTTTTATTGCAGATGGTATGTTTCCTAAGTCATTCTGCCCATATTTAAAGTTAAGAATAGCATAATTTATATCTGGGAGAGTGACTTCACCATCAGCTATGATTGTCATCAGTACAATTTGAATTGTCTGCACAAAGACACCTTCAAGGCAGTCATGCATTACATCAGGTGGCAAGCATTCCGTCACATTGAAAGATTGAACAGCACTCAGAGCGCAATTTCCACGTACACCGTATATACTACAATTGGATGCATCTTGTTGAACAGCATCCAAATGGTACTGATGTACTGCTTTAGTACGGATCACACATTTATCCTCAGTAGTGTTTAATTTAATGTCAGCTTTTGTTGTCATGCAATGCCTACATATGCGACCTTCATTAAAATGCTTTTGAAAACCACCAACATCATGGGCAGACAAGTTGTCTGCAGATAATGTTGCAATACAACCTTTAACATGTAGCTCACGACCTTGATATGTGATCTCCAAACCTTCATTTTCGAAATAATTTAAATCCATTACTAGTTGTTCAAATACATCACTATAGGTGTACCCCATATTTTGTATAAACTTGTAATCAGTGAGTATGCATACATAAATATTTTCAAGCTTTGATCTATACTTTGGATGAATATTGCCTATCATGAAGTAAACAGCACTTTGCTTGTGTATTCCACGCTTTGACCCTAATGGATTTACCACCTCAAACTCATCTATATAGAAGTGTAGTCGTAATTTCAAATCATGCGATGGTTGAGATAGAAAAGGATGTTGATTAAACAAATTGCCATCACAGTAATCACTCATTAAATCAGTGTCCTGTCCTTGAACATGTCGCTCCCGTTGCAAGATATGGGATACTATATCCTCATTACCCAAGATTAATTTTATAGTCTCTAAAATGGGAATGTATTGCATTATGTGCTTTAACCCTTCAGCAGACCATCCAAGGACAATTTGAACTGGTTCAACCATATTGAGCTTAGTAACACAGTATCGGTTAAGCTTATATTCTGTGGACACCTCAGCACAGGCATTTGTAATAAATTGTACTTTTGTAGCACATTTTTCTTCTGCAGTCAATCCATCATTGGCTTCTGCAAGTTTAGCCAAATCTTGCACAAATACCACCAGCATGTCCTTAATTGTGTCTGTGACTTCATTGGTTACCACAGCTGGAATGACATGTTTTTCTCTCAATTGCAAAGAAAGTAACGCTAAACTTTTACTGAGACTTAAAATCTCCTCAGGCTCCGCATTATGATCATTAACATCCTCAAACAGTAAGTTAATATCAAAATCATCATTAGCTTCCAAATGTTCTTCCTCCTGTACATCTAAATTAACCACATTTTGTCTCCAAATATTAGAATGGTTTCTTGTGAGGTGCTTTCTGTAAGAACTTACTTTGCTATATTGTCGCGGGCATCCATTAACCCCACATGTTATTGAAAAATGTAGTTCATGTTGATGAGAAATCTGAAGATGCATGCATAATTTTTGGACAGTAAAAAAGTGTCTCTGCGCTGGCCGTCTACAAACTGAACATGTAAATGGGGCAGGCATGGTTACTGTTACAGCAGTAATTCACTGGATTAGTTGACTCTGCAGAGGAAATGAAAAAAAATAATAATCAAGAAACGTTAAGCCAAGTTCAATGTTACACCTTATGACTGTGACTCTGAGTTAGTGTTGAGTGGAAGCATGTCATGATCGGTAGTGACTGGTCACGATGTTGGAGGTCCCAAGATCGATACCTTAGTCTGATGTATGCGCTTTTTCAGTAGCAGCATTTAGCACTTACGAGGGGGCGAGTTCTTGGATTTAGCTGACAAAACGACACAAGCCAAAATGGCTAAAAACGACCAGCAAACTCCGACAAATGGAACAAACAATCCACCCTAACAACCCTCACATTTACTGACCATTACTGATCTGTGCTTCCAGTTTGTTTTTTGGTTCCAGCTCCCATGTAAAACGCAAACACTATTCCACTGCCTCAAACCACAGACTTTATCAATAAATAATTTCTTGTCAATTTATCATATCATTTTTAAATTTTTCATAAATTTTGGGAAATCAATGGTCATAAAATGAACTTCATATTCTCTTTTGTTTAATTATGTTGAAAGCATCAACCTTTCAAGGTCAAACCAGTCTTGGAATGTTAGATGTTATGTGCAACACAATCAATGTGTGTCAAAGTCACTTTTAATTACCCATGGCTACAATAGTTAAATGGTCATATCTTGAAAACTAAAAGAGCTATCAGGGAGCAATTTTCACCAGGCTGCTTAGAATTTCTCTTTCGTATCTGAAAATAATTTCTAGACTTTGGTATCCCTTTAATATAGTTCTATATATGACTTTAACCTAAATCAGGTTTTCAAACACAGATTATTTCAAATATTGTTTTATACTATTTTTGAGGACTAACTTCTAAAGTGCATAGGGTGTAAAGGGCAGTATTTAAGATTGTTCTAATGTATTTCTATTTAAATTAAAGGGATACCAAAGTCTAAACTTTAGTTTTCAGATATGGTAAAAATTGTACCCTGAAAGCTCTTTGGTTTTTGCGATAATACCATTTAAATATTGTAGCCACGGGGCAATAGGGATTGTGTACTCACTATGGGCTATCCAACCACCAAGTATGATAAACTGATACATCATTCCCTTGTTGAGTTATTGTGCATACAAGCAAGTGTCACACACACACCAAGGTTGACTATATATTAGATTCCGTTGCTTAACAGCAAGGGAAAATATTCCTATAGTAAAAATCAAGTGTGTCCTCAAAAGGATGATAAAGTCACACACATACACATACCCATGCAAATCATCATTACTTAGATTAATTTTTAGCTTTCAGCTAAGGAATAAAAAAGTCTAACAAAAATGTAGACCTAGCTATTAAAGGCCAATGGACATGTAGAATTGCCTTTCATTAATATGAAACGTAGTAATTTGATTGTTGAGAATAACCCAACTCCGCATCTATTTTTGTTCGCCCAAGGGGTCTAAATGAGCAAATAGTACTATTACGTCATAATTTTCGTGACGTACATGGGGGAGCGCAGAAGCATGCAAAAATGTAACTGTTCTGCGCAGTGCATTGACTATGGGAGAAATCTCAAACAAGCGAAAAACATACCTTTTTCAATGGCCTGTTACAAGATAGTTACGATTGGGATTTGGTTAAAAGGACACAGATTTGTACAAAAGACATCAATAAAGACATTGCTTGACTTTGTTTTTGAATAGTTATTTGCATTTTCCTCCTATCAAGCTACAAAAACTCTGCGAAAATCGGCTAAATTGTCTCGGTTCGGTAAAGTAGTAAACAGATGACGTCATTTGTTTACCCAGTCGGAACTGTGAACAACAACGAATCGCGTCGATCAATCTATGTGCATACACTGTACAGTACAATTAGTACGTACGTATACGGCCGTACCGTACACACCCGCACGTATAATACTAATATTGACATGGTGACTGGTGGAATAGATCCTAGGATTTCTGATTCAGATGATAGCCAAGAAGGCTGGGAAATGGAGGAAATATTTGATAATCATGAGGAAGTTCACCCCTACATGTTCGAACCAGAGACCAGCGAAGAGGAGGCCGGATCGGACAGCGATGTCGAAGACGAAATTGCTCGTCTTGAAGGAACAGAATGGTAAGGGTAGGCTATGCCTAACGTTAGGCCTACGTATAACCATCTGACCGTACCATGACGTATTGTTTACAGTTTGGTTTTTGGATAGCACATTTTGCGTCATTGACGTCAATCAACTTATGGAATCTCTTGGTAATTAGCTTAATTAAGTGCGAAACTACAAAATTTGAGTATAGGGTTTTGATATAGAGTTTTTTAATCTGTGCAAGTTTGAAGGCAATCTGCTACGTGTCTATTGGCCTTTAAGGAAATATCAGATCACCTCAGATGCAGACATCACAGATGTGACCTCTCCTTCTCAATTAACTTGATATTTGTATTAGAAGACTTGAGACTTTACTTGAAACTTGCCCTAAAGGACTTCAGATTTGCCTTCCAACACTAGAGACCTGCTCTGAACTTGTTATAAGTTTTTTTTAAACTTGTTTACATGTCAGGCATTTCAAACTAATTTGTTTGTCCACTATGGAGACAACAATATCTCCAAAGAACTCTGTATAAGTAGGCTAAATATTGAAATTGAACATAAAATGTAACAGGTTATTCCTGATCAACTTACCTTCTCTAAATGACTGCAGTTACAACTCGTAGCAGAGCTGTTGATGATTTTGAACCTGTATCAAGCTTCATCATGTACTTCTGTATAAACTCCAACGAATTCCTAACCTCCGGTGCATACTGAATGCTGTAAGAATAGTAAATGGCCACCAGTGTGCAGAAAGCTTGCTTCACATCTGGAATGTTTTTGCAAACTTGGAGGGAATCCATTACTATATCAATGGTATCTGGTGAAAATATGTCCCCCTTAATCCTGATGAGTGGTGTAGGTGCAGCTGAATCTTGAATACCCTAAAATGAAGAAATAATAGGTTAACATCAAACAGGTTCAGAGTTGAGATTCACTCAGTCTACAGTTAGTTTACACTTTCTCAGTACTAATTACCTTGACACAAATTTATAAAAGTCTTTATTCTAAGGACTATGAGTTTTAAGTGACCTTTAACATGATCCAATTAATTTCAGTTTATGTTACAAAATTTCCATCTCAAACTGATATAGAACTTGGCATAAAATTATACCACAGTTGTCATCCTCAAAATATACTTTGTTTGCACATATTTTTTATCTTAAGTAACCAATCATTAAACATGTTCAAATTAATTTTGGTGTATGTTACGTCCATAAATTGCACCAATTCTATTATACTGCTCTTTGGCTGAAACATAACAGAATCTATGCAATGGTAATTGTGTGTATTATGTGTGACAGTGGGATCGTAAACACATGAATCGTTGTCATACTTAGTGAAATGACCCATGGTTCATGGGTAGGTGAACCCTCTGGTTTATGGTGTTCATATCATAACTAGAGCACCAGTGGCTCATACTGTGGATGTTAAATGTTTATAGAGGTAGTCAGGTAAAGCAACATTATTCCATAGTGGCCTGCCTGATAGGGGTATTGTCAAAATGTACATAATCACATATTTTGATGAGAAACATTTTCAAATTAGTTTAAAGAAGTGCTAGATGACCTTTGACCTCAAATTCTAAACACTTCAAAGATTCATTACTTCTCAAACAATGATGCTAGATACATTTATACCGTGAACATGCATACAGTCAAGCAAAGCTAATCGATGATGATTATGTCCTACTATAATAACAATTCAAGATTTTAAAGAGAAATTACAAGAAAATGACAGGACAAATGTCAAAACATTAAAGTGACATTTTCAATGTAAACATAAATAACAAGAAAAACAACCTTCTGATTGGAGAAAACAACAATGTTTGATAAACAAAATAAGAGTTCACCTTACAGTTCTCATTTTCTCTTAAAACATTTATAGTGACATCACAATACCCTGTTCATGTTTATAAATGACCTGATTAACAAAGTGACCAAGAGATCAAAGAAAACCTTTACGGCAAGACTGCTGTTTATGTGTATGTAACAACTGACATTCCTACTCATTGTTCAACTTTTGTAAACCTTGAGACAAGGTTAATGTCAACCTTTGTTTTACTGTGAGAAATTGAAGTGGCAACATCAGGCTCTCGTCGATCATGTTTTACCTTTTCACATTTAATATACCACCAGTCAGAATTCATTGGGAAATTTGACCACATGGACTAGGAGTCTTGCCAGTGTGACCAAAATCATGGTAGGCGATACCTACGCACCCCCGTTCCTGTTGAATTTCACCAGATGTATTTTAGCATGTATATGATTATCACCAATGCCAATGTTTACTAAACTTGTCTATTTATTCATCAAAACTTGAAAATTGAACCAACTAGCTTCCATTTTTCTCCCAGGGCCGGTATGGCGACATTAAACAACGATAAAGCCCATCGATGGTCATATTCAGTTAATCAGTTTCTTGTGTGATGCGTATGTAAAGACGTGCAAATAATATGCACTGGAAAGTCTGGAATCCACAAACCTTATTGGTTTGTGAATTTACAAGCGACAAACTTACCTGTATGTCCAGCATTTTACACATTGTAATCCCATGATACCTACACGTAACGTTCTGATAAACTTTTAACTCGCCCATCCCATTTTCAGCCCTTCATGTGGGCTGACACGCGGGGTGGGAAGAGCGATTGGTAATTGTGCTAGGCTAATGTTTTATAGCGCCCCTAGATTTAAAAGTTTATCAGAAGGTTATGTATAGGTATCTTGGGATTACAATGTGTAAAATGCTGGACATATAGGTAATGAGATTGTTAGTGCGTGCACAGCTTCTTGTACATATAGACAACGCATTATTTCTATGGTACAAATGTAAAGAGCCAATTCAAGCCTATTCCAAGACAAGTTAATGGAAATTTCCATACCAAGGATGTTGGTAGAAGAATCTTGAGAGAGAAATTGATCTGCCATAGCGATATTAGGATCATCGGTATCCCGACGGCAAGAAATCAGCAAATTCTGTGTTTTGGATTAGTTAAACTTACCAAAGTTGTTGGAACCTGATTGAATGATGGACTCAAAATCATTCAAGTGTCTGGCGACTGTAGCATGATCTTTTCAAACATGTTTGTGTTTCATACTGTTAATACTGCTAATCAAGTGTAACAATACTGCTAATCAAGTGTAACAAATGTGCATTATAGGTACAAACCTGAATGGATTCCATGCTACTGTAGCTTTGGTACATGTAGTCCACTTTCTCATTGAATAGAAAGGGTATGATGAGAAGAGCTGTCACGCTTCGCAGTTCTGTTGATACAATTAGTCAAAATCAATATTTTTTTATCATACCAATCTTGATGCAGCCTTTATGTACAACTGAACAAATATAAAATGTATCAGAAAGTAGAAATTTGTATGTATTTACTTTACATTCATTCACGATAAATAAAAAGAACAATCACAAAATCTCACCGTCCTTATAAATATGCATCCTACTACACTCAACACACATGACCATGTAACTGCCTTCACCCGATGTCATTATACCAAGTTTAAATAAATTATTTATGGTTACATACAACTCTAAGGATTGGGCTATGGCCCTGTGTTGACTTGTGTATAAGAGATTTCTTCAGCAGTACCTTTGTTGAAGTTTCCTCATGAAACTGCTGATGTGAATATGCCACTACCATAGATATGGTATCTTCGAGAGGTAGGTGAAGCACCAGTAATGTGAGTTATGTTCACAGCACACAGCTGTGGCATGCATTTTATGGCTGTGATCTGAAATATCAGGTCCAGAAAGATATACAACATAATATCTGATACGTGATATCATCAGTAAATATGTCATCAATATAGTTGGTTGGTTTATGCTTCATTTCCTTATAAAATGTAGATCAGTTTAGTTACTTACAAGTATTTAAACATACCTGGTACATCTTCGTTTAATGAGGTCTTGCATTTCGCTTCCAACTGTTCCAGAACATCCTGTGCTTTGGCTTTACATGCTGCATTTAGTAGAAGCTTCTCAGTGTGTTTCCTTAAAGTTTCCCTCAGCTCTTCACTTACGTTGATGTTATGCATGAGCTTTAATTCAATGTGAAGCTGAAAACAGACAAATTATTGATAAAGATATACCCTCAGGATAGTAAGCCACACCATCAGCTGATATGTAATATCTCTATATAATTATATTGATATCTTTTTGATTGGTGAATTGTGTTGTGGCAACATTTAAAATTTGTTTTGTGGAGAAGCCATGACAAGGTTCTTGTTGGTTGACCCCATCTTTGTAGCTTGATTCAATTTTTTTCTTCTTGAAGTTTTATCGCCCTCATAGGGCACAACGGACGGGCTGTCTCCCATGATTCCCTACTCCAGTTTCTTATGCTGAGCACCAAGCGAGAAGGCAGCAGGTTTCATTTTTAAAGTCTTTTGTATGACTCGGCCAAGGTGCGAACCCGTGCCTCCCGGCTGACAAGCGGATGCTCTAACCACTGAGCTAACCAGTCGGTTTCATTCATGGGAATTTTGGGCATATGAGCTTCTTCTGATGTACTGTATATTATATATTTTCAGTAGGGGTGCACCGGAACTTGGTTGTGGCCGGTTACTTCCTTCTTTTGTCTATCCTCTTTTCCCACGTCCAGGCCAATTACGGACAGTATATAGGCAAGTCTGACCTTAGTGTGTTGTGCATCATTAGGATGGTTTTGCTGAACATTCCAAATCTCAGTATGCTGAGGGCTTTGCGAGAATGCAACATTCATTTGAAAGTATTACATTGTATGAGTAGGCCTATAATTATAGGGATATACTTCAAGTAGCCAGGATGAATGTAGAACTTAAACCCTAATAATAGACATTAACTGATAGATCTATTGAAAGGTTAGGGCTTAAATTAAAAGGTTAATGTTGCTATTGTTAGTTTAAGGTGGCATGAAGTACATACACATCCATTTTTATACTGCAAATTATCATACAACAACATAATTAAAATCAAGGTCAGCGACTTATGAGTAACACTGTTTCGCTTCAGAGTTAACAAAGTGTGCGACGAGTAAAGGTTCAATGAGAGAATTTTCAAATATTCTAAATAATAATCTAAGGTGTTCATCCAATCACTGTGTGATATGTTGATGTATGTGCAATTCATATGCTGGCCTTTTGAAATGTTAGGGTTAGGGTTGATTCACAACTGGAAAAACACTATTAAACCTTTGTGAGATGTAAAATCTAAATCACTCATATAATTATATTAACTGTATAATGTACAGTAGGCATATACATACACAATAAATTTACATGTTCCTAACTTTAATTATCACAATAATTGGAAAAGAATGCTAGATCTGGCCGGTTAGTTCCGGCCTAGATTTTTTAAAAGTTCCGGCCAATCTAAAATTGCAGTTCCTAATCTTTAGTCCACCTTTAAGTGGTAAAGATGAGGACAGCAGCACTACACAGTTCATAAACAAATTATAGTATGCTACCAGCATTCCTCTAGCTGGGACGCCCCCAGTATTTTATTTCAGTTAATCAAACAACAAATAGTTAAGTGGATCAATGCCTTTTAAATCTCCACGCGAGCTCATGGGAGAAGGTTCATTAGTGTACAATGAACTGGGCCAAGGTAGGCTACAACTTGACAACCGTCAATCGCACGCAAATTTCAAGAGAATGTCGCAAATGTTCGCACCTGGCTTTATTCTATACAGTAAATCTTGACAGACACAGAGCAGATGCCTTATAGATACCTGTCTGTCAAATTGGTGTGTTCAAGCCTAATTACACTAATACACTTACAATCTGATCCATGTTTATCGCTGGATATTCAGTCATGACACTCTTCGTGTCTCCCTTCTCTACAAGTTCCCGTCTGTGTTGGTATGTTCTGTTCCAGTGGTCTTGTAGTGCTGTTAATTTTGGATTTGACTTCCGACACTCTGATTTCATTAACGAAATGTGTCTTCCTATGCTGACTTCATCTTCTCCTACACCAAGCACAGTTTCCTAAAAAATATAAAAATCAATTTAAAATCAGCAGATCATCAAACCTTTAGAATGATAGTACACATAAAAGAATCAGATTGTGAACCTCCTGTAGATGATTTTACAGGCCTAATGTAGTGAACTTTTCGTCTGAGATCTGTTTATTAACTTTAAAATACCAAGTGCAGGTTAGAAACATGGATCAACAAAATAAGTGTAACATGGTTGAAATTAACAGTAACATTCAAAAGTAACCAAGAAAGGAACTTTCTTTCACAACTAAAACATTAAGAATATGTTCTGCCACAACCTAAGGCCTAACATCTGTGAATCACTATCAATAGTACAAACACCATCATAGTTCTACTGCCACTATATGTGGAAGCATGGTAGGATCATGAAGAGGAACCTGTCTCCAATGCTTTAGTCCAACAGGCTTCCCCAAAAGCAGCCACATTTGTAGTTTGTGCATGGGATCTCTGCACAATAAATCTTGTTGAGGCACTGGGTGTGTGGAAAATAAAACTTTATCCAATTTAAAGCAAGTATCCACCCCTTCCTAGCTAGTGATATACTTACAGTTCTTTTAACTTTTACTGTATTGGTCATTGTCTTCTTAGGTATTTGTTGTTGTCTTCTTTTGACTCCAAATTTTTCCTTTTTGCTCTTAATTTCTTCATCATTCACTAACGGATAACGTTCCTTTTTGAACTTATTTCGAATGCTATCATGTATCAGACCCTAAAGGAATTCATTGAAATATAAGTATCATTAAAGCCCAAGTATGTAAGAACAGATTTAAGTCATTATCATGCTTTCTACAACCAATAAGCACTTTGAGGGTGATAAAAGAATACTAAAAGTCTAAAATTTGTTTGGATTTTAAGGAGATTCTGTGCACTGGAGACACATTTGCAGGCAGGGTTGGCATTAGTAGCCGGTAAGGAGGTTTGTCCCCCCTAATTGTTTTTTTTTTAAATTGGTGTTTCAAAAAGTAACTATTCAGCGGAACTGATACCTAAGTGTAGGCCTAGCTAGGTATCAGTTCTGCAGAATAGATGCTTTTTATTATCGTGATTCAAAATTCCCCACTAAAAGTATATTTGATATTTATAAAAGTTCCCTTTCCCTTATTTTTTAGGGTCAAATTTAAGATATTTTAACAAATTCATTGCTAATATATTTCTCTTCAAAGCAGATAATCAGGATTCCTCAACAATTTGTTTATTATGTAGCCTATTTCAAACACAGTGTTTTGCTTCAGTTATCTTCTATTTCACATACTGTATCCCTATAAATCAGATAACTATTTTTGCATGCTGATTAATGACTAGATAATTGACTCAAATTGACATTATTCTTGACTTAACTTGAGGCCTTGACTTGATTCGACTATGGGTGGTGTCTAGATTCTGATATGCTAATGACTTGTGACTCAGAATTCAGATTGACGTGTTAGAACACTGCAAAAAGTCACAGAACTGGTTAGCTCAGTGTATAGCATCCGCTTGCCAGCCGGGAGGCCCGGTTTTGAACCTTGGCCGAGTCATACCAAGGACTTGCAAAATGGAACCTACTGCCTTTTCGCTTGGTACTCAGCATAAGAGACTGTAGTAGGGAATCGTGGGAGACGGCCCGTCCGTCGTGCCCTATGAGGGCGACAAAAAAAACCAAAAAAAAATGTGACAATTAACAGTATGACCCTGATATTTATATGGATTATTGATGAAAATTTAAATAGATTATAGCAGATATATGTGTATAATTTCAAAAATAAATATTTGATGGCGTATAAAAACTAATGAAATCCATCCCGGACTGTAAGGCAGCATTCACACTACAATCGTGGCAAAATAAAACACCGACTGCAAATGCATTATATTGGCTGTTCATATTAAAAGCGACAGATCATGGATAATTCATATCAGGCATTTTGGCCACTTCACTATCAGGTGATATTACAAACAATTTAAGATTGGGCATATCAGAAATGTTGCAGCATCCAAAGTTGAAAATGACATGAACTTTACTTATTGCACTAAGTAGGCTTTCATAATATTAGCCAAATGTAAAATTGATTAATCGGCCCAAGAAATCAATATTTCTCTAGACACATTTTACGCTCCAAAAGTTGTAGTTCAATGAACTATAAATCAAACCCAAACAATTTTCAACTGCATCTGGAACCTTGTTTGCATATAGTTGTTACTTTCAATTATATTGCCATTTCAATGAATTTATCAACTTTCCATTAATATTTTTCCTTTATAAAATATCAAAAAATAAAAAATACCGAAATAATAATTGATATTGATTAATCATAATTAATTGGTATTATTAATATAATCGGTATATCGTGAAAGGCTAGCACTAAGTCGCATCGCTCATAATGTGAATTACAATCTTTTTTACACTTTTTTATTGCGTTGTGTGCAGTGAGAACAGGCCTTTTAAAATACTTACATGACCTGTGGGAGTTTTGTCCTTCAAGAACGGGTAGGCTGCAACAATTTTGGTGGTCACATCACTATACTGATCACGAGTTGGGTAGCTGCATGGATATATAAAGTTACAATAAGTACAGTATAATTCATTTCATAAAATCATAAATGACTACAAGGCAAACTGTGTTAACAATTAATATGCTGCATCCTACTTGCTGTTTACTAATTGCATCAACATTATAAGACCAAAGAACAAGTTTAATTTACTATGTAGGCATATCTTGTGAACTTATTCAAAATGTCTTTTATTCTGTAATATTGTTATTCAATTAATTCTATACCAGTGTAGATTGATAGCTAGGAAGATGATTGGGTAGTGTTTGGGGGATGGGGGAAGCTAGAAAGATCATGATTGGGGGATGAGGGAAGCTAGGAAAATCATGATTGCGGGATGAGGGAAGCTAGGAAGATCATGATTGGGTGCATGATGAGAGAAGCTAGGAAGATCATGATTGAAGAAGCTAGGAAGATCATGATTGGGGGTGGGGACGATAGGAAGATCATGATTGAGGGATGGGAAAGCTATGAATATGATTGGGGGAGTGGGGAAGCTAGGAAGATCTGAGGGATGGGGGATGCTAGGACGATCATGATTGGGGGTGGGGAAGATCATGATTGAGGGATGGGAAATCTAGGAATATGATTGGGGGAGTGGGGAAGCTAGGAACATGGTGATTGGGGGATGGGGAAAGCTAGGAAAATGATGATTGGGGATGGGGGGAAAGCTAGGAAAACGATGATTGGGGAAACTAGGAAGATGATGATGATGATTTGGGGATGTTGAGGATGGGGGAAGCTAGGAATATCATAAGTGAGGGATGTGGGGAGTTAGAACTAGGACGATCATAATTGAGGGATGGGGGAAACTAGGAAGATCATGATTGGGGATGATGGAAGTTAGAAAGATCATATCATGATTGGGGGAGGAGGGAAGTTAGAAAGATCATGATTGAGGAATTGGGGAAGATCATGATTGGGTGATGAGGGAAGCTAGGAAGATCATATCATGATTGGGGGATTGGGGAAGCTAGGAAGATCATGATGATTTTGTGCTATCATTTTAAGTACTACCTGATTTTGGGAAGGACTACCAAATTGTTGCAGAACAACACTAGTACTGAATACCATCGGCAGCATACCAAATGTAGTACAATGTAGCTCAAAACCTTCCATTTTCCCACTGTGGAAAACTGGACTAGTGTTTTCCACTGTATAATATTTATTTTACTGAACAAAATAAGTAGAAAGCAACATTTTTATGACCAGATCAGCTGGTAGCGCTGCTGCCAACTCCAACCACTGGGCTATTCAGTTGGTCACAAATCAATCTGCTCTTCCAATAACTTAAGGTGGACTGTAGCTCATTGTTAGAGAGAATGTTTAATTCATATTGCAAAGTGTAGGCTTTGGTATGGTTGTCCACAGCTAGGAAATCAACTTCATATTTATATACAGAAATGGTAATGTACTAGAATGGTAAAACAACAAATGGTTGGCATTCACAACTGATCAGTAACTAATTACACTTGCAAATGAGAGAAAGATTATCAGCACACATAGGGGCATGCATGTCATGTAGACAGTCTGAAACTATGATTTTGTCTATAGAAACCATGTACATCGTGAATAGTTGTTCAAAATAGTTGTCGTATCCTAACTTAACATTCATGTGCAAGATCAACACCAAAAATGCTGGGGTGGATTATACTTACATTGTATACTTGGATATTGCTTCGTATAAGATAGTTAATAAGTTGACCCTTCAGCCCACTGCGGCCGATTTTGTGAAAGTCTGGGTGCTTATTATCCAATGCAGCTTTTAGTTTGGGTGGTATTGTTGGCAGACGAAAAAAGGTTGGCCAGCCAGTATTTTGTTCCATTTCTACTTCTCTGAAAAATAATATAGACATAGATAATAATCAAAGTTTAACCCTTCTAGTCCCACAATTAAATCATAATGGCAGGTGCTCTAATCTGCAGACACTCCATCAGCCTAACGGTACAGTGGACAGCAGGCTTAACACTGTGTGTGGCCGCGTGAAATGCACTTTGTCCGTCTCTGTGACGTCACTGCTAGCATGCCTATATAAGGTGGTCTGGGTAGCCAACTGCCAGACACGAGCGGTGCGTTGGACCTGAGGAGGGGTGTCCCTTTTCCTTTATCCATGTGTCGTAGTGGTCAAAATTTGGATGCATTGGGGATTGATGAGTTAATAAGTGATTTCCTGCATCAATCACTGAGTATTTGACATTGTTGATTGGAGATTTGTATGCACAAAGCACCGCTGAATTAACCTTTCTTCACTTTTAAAGTGTGTGAAAGTATACAGACTCAAGTACAGTTATATTGTCCTCACCTGTTAGCTATAGGGTACAAATATCTAGTGCCGCCGACACACATACCCCTAATTAGTCACCTCTTGTGACAATGCAGGACAATTACAGCGGGCGTATTCTAAGCCTGCAACTCACAAAGTCTCTGATAAGACAGAAACTACTGTACAAGGAACATAGTTTAGTTAAGGTCCAGCCTGGAAGGACATGAAGCCCATATAGGAGACCTACAACCAACAAACTAAAGGCGACGTAATGTACCTATTATCATATCTGTCAACAACATTCTAAAGCGTTCACACTGGAAGACATTACAATACTCTCATGAAGACTGTTCCACCTATTGATAACCCTCAGAGAAAAGAACTAATTGATAACCCTCTGAAGAAAAATAACCCTCTGAAACAATGGCCCCTACAGTGTAATGTAATCCACTTACTTGTCATGTACCGGTACTGCAATTTCTTCCGCATGCTCTAAGACATCTTCATGAGGTTTCATTTCGGGATGTCTTTGAGCAGACAGCAAACGATTAAATTTAACCTGATCCTTAATGATTGGCATCAAATCCTGAACCATACGATCATTTAGGTCATTCAACACTGATCCATCAATGTAATTTTCTATAAAAGGAAATAAAATTACAGATACAGTAATTCCTACAAAAAAAGGACAAATAAGAATAAATGTTTGCATATCTTTCATAGGGATAAACCCATGTTTTGGAGCATTGTAGACAGAGACGTAGCTACCAAATTTTTGAGGGAGGGGGGGTAGGAGGCTATTTTTGCCAACTATACAATGTGTATTTTTGCAGACTTTTAGAAAGAAAATGAATGGTCATTTCTTTGAGCACAGCTGTAAAATGTGATGTGTGCATTTTAAGTGCACATGTACTCTATAAGGTCCTACCCAGTTTTTAAATTAAATACTATTATTAGATGCGATGTAATGACAGCCATCAGAGGCAACTGGGGGTCATCCCCAGGATTTTTTAAAATATAAATACCAAAATACCATTAGGCGCGATTTCAAATTCACGGCATGTGATATAAAAAAAATTAGAAGCCATGTGGGTCTGGGAATTAGGTACTGTACACTGTTTTTGTTTATTCCCCATTACATAAATTGGGAAAGTTTCTACATTGACAAATCATTCAATTATTAGCACAAAAACATAGTTTAGATCTAAGGGGATGGGATTCCTCTCCCCTTTGAAAATTGTTTGGATTTGTTAAAGTGGCTATACGATATGGTGCAATGTTTTTGGTTATTTCCCCATTATATAAATCAGAAGCATATTTCTCATTTTTACCGTAGCTGGGAGGCTGGGATATCATGACTGACCGTTAATTTGCTGACTAATCTACTTCATCAAGTGTAGGTATGCACGCCCCCTGAATGTTTCTATCCTCATTTTGTAATATATCAAAGGTAAACTTTTTCATATGCCCATTGGTGAGAAGGAGAAGCTTCCTCAAGTTCCTCAGAAAATTTTGTATACGGATGGTAACCTACTGTATTTGAAAGCCAAAACCTATAGTGTACAGACAAAATTTATTTACATTTTGTATGACAAAGAGCTGCCGCTGTATAGATGTCAGTCAAAACATGTATATACATATGACATCTCCAGGATGCTGTTTCCAGGCATCTGAGAGCAACAAAATAGAAAAAAAATATTAACTAGTATTAGCTGTCGGCATTGAACTAGTATTAGCCAGTCAGCATTTCACGTACTATCATTCCAATACAGTGTATACATGTACGGTAGTTTATTAATTAGAACTATAGGCGGATAGATAGAGCACTTAATTTATTCTTTTTCCCCTGTGATTGTCGATGTGCCGACTGACCGTTAATTTGCAGACGTAACCTATCTCGCCAGGACCAGGAGGTGTTCTACCCCACATGTAGCTATATGCTCCTGATTGTAGGTAACATTTCCACAAAGGTCATCTTAAATCATGTCTTCCATAAAGTAAAGGCCATCAAACATACTGTAAACAAGATAGTTTCTTTTCAAACCACCCCAGGTATAATTTGCAACCACCATCCCATGTATATATACCTGTTGCTATCAAGTTGTATAATATACTTATCATAATTTACCATTTGCCAAGCTGTTTTGAGTACACCTATATATCTCAAAGCTTTTCACTCTTGAAGGACTACCTAAGTTCCAGACATACATGAAGTCACATGTTCAATTACACCCCTTGACTCTACTGTAAGCGTCACTGTACATCGTTTTGAATGTTAAATAATTGGTTAAATAAGTATACAGTATAAGTATACTGTAAATAATTTGATTTGCATCATTGTCAAAGCCTAGAGATATACATGCCAGAGACTCTAGCTACGTATACAGTATTACTTCAGGACAAAAACAGCATCCTTGTCCTCATGACACCAGCCAACCTACATGTAAATTCCATACTACATTCTAGCTGTACCTCTAAATCTCTGTTGTATGCCTTCTTCAAATCCATTTTCATCCAGCCACTGACACACATCATCAGTACTGCCATCTTGAATACACTGAAAATCAATTGAAGAATTTATTTATTTATTGATGTTGCCAAGGTCTTTCTTTCAAACTGTACACTAATGTATTAACTCCTAAGTCCCCATGTTTCATCCTCCTAAGCACAATTTAGCTGGCCCATTCATCCGCATGTCCATAATTGCCCTCTGCATTCCAGAAATAGAAGAGTTGTTGATTTGTTGGAGATAGAGACAGACGAAGTTAGGGTTACCACACTGTATGGCCGGAAATATCTGGATATTTTAATGCTAGGCTATAATTTGCACTAGTATGCCCAAATTTGGCTGTTTATATACAGTGTTTATAGTCAAATTTGGCAGTTCATATACAGGCCAAAATAGACTTATTACTAACTAGCTGGCAATGTGATGCATAGGCTATACTAACATGCAATAACATTATGTCTTGTATATAAGTAATACGTTAGACATATCATTAGGCAAGGCCTCTAACTTACTGTTCCTAGGCCTAACAACAGTATCACGGCATAAGGACTCTGAAAATATCGTCATGCACTCAGTCTATTAGTGAAGTCCACAGTTACTATTAAATTAACAGTACTGTATCAACCTGATTCGCCAACTTACCGTTCACCGAACCTGAACTTAGAAGCCAGTAAGTCGTACACAGCATACAGTACACTACTACTGTACTAGGCCTAGTACTATATACACAGTGTACACACAGTGTAAAATATAGATTGTTTACGTACGTATCCAACTCTCGTAAACAACAGATCTCTCGGTGCTCAAAAGGTCACAACATCAACCTTCTTAGAATTATTCTTTCAGTCAATTCATTTATAGGCCCTAGTCAAATCTTTAATACATTTACCTTAGGCTTTATCTTTAATACATATAGCTTAGTCATTGTACATGCGTAGCCGTCAATTTGTTCGTTTGATGCAGCGGACCTCGGCTACGCCTCATTCCGCTTTTCCTCCCCGTCCACGATGACGTCATCATCAGTCTTAAATCAAATTTAAGACCAGGTACCTTTGCATTTATCCCCTAATACATAACATATGCCTATAATATTTTAACATTTTATGTGAATTGTGATTCAATCAATAGTTGAAGGATAACAGCAACAAGTCACATAGGCTAGGCCTAACAAAGGGTAGCCTAGGCCTAAGTCAGTAGGCTAGGCTAGGCTGACTAGGCTAGCTACTAACTATAATGTAATGTTATCAATTTAGCCTTCGATGTAGGCCCCTAGCGGCTAGGCGTAAGCGTTTTCCGCAGAACTGGTATAGCCTACCTCAGAATGGGTTAGGGTTAGGGTTATACTGTATATGCAATTGGGCTCCCTAATATACCATCCACATTATACATAGATCCTATATAACCAATATCTATATGAAATAACACCTCATATTAGCCAAAGTACCAAACGAGTATCACTTAATTACAAAGCAACTGACCCTGTCTGCATCTGATTATCAAGGTACAAACTTACACCTTGTCAGTAATATAACTCACCGACCCAAAATCACCAGTCAGCTGTTTAGCGTCTCATAAGAGTCTCCAGAGTCATCGTACACCACCTAAGATTAAGATGATTACAAAGAACATGCTTAATATACATAATTACACCACTTTACAGTCATCATGACTCCTACTAACTGTCCAATGTTGAATATGTTGCTCCGGTCAGCTCAAACGACTAGAAAATTAATATTTGTTAACATACTAGATGCTACTAGTGCATTAAACTAGACATGACTCAAAATAACACCCTAATCCTGCTCCAATCCACTGTGCTGCAGCTGATAGATCATATATAGTCTAGTGACCCCATTTCACTCAAATTCCACTCAACACCTTACTTGCAATATAATAAAAACTGTCTAGCGCCCTCATATTCTCTGTTACAAGATCCTGTACACAGACTTCATGTATGTGACAGCCTGTAATGACACCAGTGCATTACATGCCTGTGTTAGCCAACATTGTTATCTAGTTTTTACACATGTATAGCAGTTAAACACAATTAATTCAACACTAGCCTAGGTAGGATTGGTTTCTTCTTGAACTCGAAACACCAATTTCTTGACGACCCTAGGCCTAGAATATTTACATTGATAAGACATAAGTATCTTATTTACAAATACATTTCACTACTTTCTCAACAGGTTATAATAATCCTAGATCGTAAAATGATCATAAACAGTACACCTTTTACAACCACAGTTGTCAGTTAGCCCCAATTAACTGTTCATTTCTATTCCTTTCTGAAGAACTATTCCGTAGACCTCAATTGCTACGACACTAACTTAGTATAAGTAATGCCCGGAAACCTAGGGCTAGGCAACGTTTTCACGTAGCCTAACTATACACCTCGACACCGAGCCAGACTATGCACTGCTTGGGTCAGAATTTAACTGAATAACAGGGAGAAACTCACCATCAGTCTTCGGTTGTATCAAATCATCAAGATGCAATACTCCCTTCAATTATCACCTGCCCAAAAGTTAGGCA
>JAODAF010278351.1:0-15682 GCA_027574765.1 Molpadia intermedia
CTTGGGAATTTTAACACTCAAATCTAGGGACATATAAAATAATATGGATTTTATATGTATAATTTTGTATGATATAGTAGCATATCTGGGGTTTTATCACTATATCTGGGGAATTGTAGGGATTTTTTCAATTACGGTATGACACATCAACGAACGTTTAATAACACCGTTTAATTCTGACCCGAAAACTTCTACTGCTTTCCTCAACTATCATATCATGTTGTAAGAAATATAAGTTAATCATTGTCGTGTTTGTTAATATTTCTTGTTCATTTTATATTGTTGTGAGGAAATAACATGTGTATGTCTGTCTATGAGGATCACATAAAACTTGCATCCTATCCTATTTATTTTGAAATTATAATTGGGTTCCTCGGATTTTGAAATATTTCTATGATCTCCATTTGGCGGAAAACTTCATAATGGCGGGAAACTTCATAATGGGGGCAAATCGATAATTTAATATAATTTTTAGGAGATATGTACTATGATCACATATCTATGATGTTGGGAGGGAAAAGATGTCGACGCCTTCATGATTCAATCATTCAATCAACTAGTAGTTGCTGAATCATCAGTCGTATTGTCTTCGCGTGGCTTATATCGTGAATTGAAAAGTCGGGTGAAGCAGGTAGGCTACGGGACTCATAAGGGATCGCCATTTCTTTCCAAGGGCAAATATTCATTTACTAATTTCTAACTAAATCATACAGAAAAAATACATAAGAAAATATTTTCATGATATATATGTAGACCCCTAATATCTATAGAAATAAAGACACGACAAAACAACTCTGTGCACATTTTTTTAACCGATTAACGGCTTCTCCGTCACTTCTTCTCTGTATAAAAATAAAGAATGGCAACATAAATGTTGAACGTCGGCAATTTAGTTGGGCTGTAACACATGTTTGCAACAAGTGTTAGTGTTTGCACTATGATTGATTAATCCGTATGTTACCGCCGTATCAATTGTTATTTTTTTAGATTTCAACATTACTGAAAAAATATTTAAACAAGCCGATCATTGCGGTGCATTTAAATACTCCGGTCCCGTTCCCGTAGAGTACTATTCTAAAAAAGAAAACCTTCCTGATCTCTTTTCCAGAACAGTTAGAGCTAGAAACTATTTTTTTTACTTGACATTCAATGATCACTGTAAATAATGCAGGTATGAAGCCTTATCGTTTGCCTACCGCATGTCACGTTTGCAACGTTACTTAGCGCAGATTTCGCCCAGTTCGAATTTTCATGTTAGTCTCGTTGCACGTTAGACACGATCATGACAACGATAGTTACGTGACCGCACATTCAATGATCACGCAGTTTTTAATTTCTCTAACGTTAAACGCAACTCACGTCTATTTTATTCTGAGCTGTACTGTAATTGCTCTTTTCCTAAATAAACTATTTAGAGCAGCACTGAATGTTTCCCAATTCTTTCAATAGTTACTTTCACACCTCAAAACCACAAAGCAAGGCCAGGTAATCCTCCTCTTTGTTACGTTACCGTTACTTGGAAAATAGTAAAGAGATAAATGTATTAGTGAACAAAGGAGTGAAGTTAATGAGAACGCAACAGAATGAAAACAAACGATGTAGAACGGTCGAACGATACTGAACGCAGCATGCAGCTGAACGAGTTTGAACTAGTTTGAACAGTTATTTTGGACGTTGCCCCTTACCTGCGACATGCTAGGCATCTTTACGTTCTGACCCTGTGAATCTGCCGTCAGAGACTGACGAGTCGTGTCCACTTCAGGGAAACGTCTCTTGATGATCTCCAGGGCCTTCTCTATGCTCTTTGGTAAACCTAACATGAAAACACATTTGATATCTTGAAGATGCAGTAAGATGCATGCAGTAAATTGAATCACTTATTTTAATGGCTTAAGTAACTAATTAAAGTGTCAGTTGGAATTAGCACCCCTGCAGTTTTGAATAATTTGGAAAATTTCATGTGGCACAAGCTGCTGTCCAGACTACAATGAGTCATGCTTGAATGGGCAGGTAATAATCTTACTGGGCAGTTTTGGCTCAGCGAGCTATGCAGTCAGTCCTATAAGATTCTTTCACAAGATGCCCAGGAGAGGGTGGCAAGCCTAAGCCCATGTATTAGTACATCCATGCTTGGGCAGTACATCCTGCCACACCTAGAGATGCCCAAGAGATGGTGGCTACACCTAACTCCTAATCCCTATAAGTACATCCATGCTTGGGCAGTATATCCTGCCACACCTAGAGATGTCCAGGAAAGGGTTGCTATATATACCTAACTCCTAATCCCTAAGTATGTCCATGCTTGGGCAGTATATCCCGCCACACCTAGAGAGGCCCAGAAGATGGTGGCTATACTAACTACTAATCCCTATAAGTACGTCCATGCTTGGGCAGTACATCCCACCACACCTAGAGATGTCCAGGAAAGGGTTGCTATATACCTAACTCCTAATCCCTATAAGTACGTCCATGCTTGGGCAGTACATCCCGCCACACCTAGAGATGTCCAGGAAAGGGTTGCTACACCTAACTCCTAATCCCTATAAGTACGTCCATGCTTGGGCAGTATATCCCGCCACACCTAGAGATGCCCAAGAGATTGTTGCTACACCTAACTCCTAATCCCTATAAGTACGTCCATGCTTGGGCAGTACATCCCGCCACACCTAGAGATGCCCAAGAGATGGTGGCTATACCTAACTCCTAATCCCTATTAGTACCACTTGTAAGTCCTTGTAATTCACCTCTAATGAAAAAGACCATGCACTGCTTGTTGGCAATGGACACTCACCATCTATTATGCAGAGCTGGTATTTGGTGCTTACTGCCAGGGTCTTCAGAAAAATCGTAGCCCCGGTCTTGTCTCTCAGTTCCTTGATGTTACGTCCCTGAAAAATAGGACTTACATATTAAGCAGCTGATGTCAATATGGCAGGGGTTATTTCTAAAATAATGTTCATACCATGTCCTTCAGTTTACTAGCTTTACCCTCCGAACCCCTCCCCACCTTTTAAATTTAAAATGTCTTGTTTTAAGCCTGGGGTTATATTGAAACCACCACCACCATCAGAGTAGGCTACCAATCATATTATGTATTTATTTGAGCACCCATATGGAACATGTAATGTAATTGAATCCAAACAAGCCAGCGGGATAATATTATTTCAATATGTGTATAAGGGTACCACACCACTATTTAAAACCAGCAAAAACAATTGGAAATCCTTGAAAATCCAGACGCGAAAATCGCAAAAGCTAGCTTTTACTGGCAATAAAGAAAGGACGAGACCATTGCGCAACATACACACACTACTAAAAGAGGTTGCCAGATGCTAAATCATGGTAATTAGGGACATGTATGCAAGCGTGTTATGAGGTAAGATAGGTAGTACGCACTGTAAATTTGTGGGTATTCTATGTATAATTTGTGTATGAATTGTAATTGGAAAAAATAATAATTCCACCAGGAATAATAAGAGGAAACTTTAGCCATTTATTTGGTACCATACTTCATGCACTCAGCGATGAGACCTGTCTAACACTGAAGAGGGAAGTTTATCAAGGAGGAGGGGGGAGGGCAGTTCTTCCAAAGCCAGGAAATTATTTTGAAAGAATCCGCACCTGTTTGCCAATAAGTCGTCCACAGAGCACAGTTGGGAATTCAAACTGGTACAAGACTGGCAGAGGGGGTAACTCAGGGGATGAGGTTTGGTCTTTACCCACTGATGAAGTATCGCTGAAGCCACGGCCACTGTCACTAGATGAACCTTCACTGTTGACCTCTGACCCACCGTCAGAACCTGCCATGGAGCTGAAAAGAGAAACATGCTTTATGAAACATTACATATATATAGTAATTTGCACGATGTCCATTAAACCTCTTCAATAAACAAACATGGCTGTTACACACATCTTCATATGATAGTGTTACACACATACACAAAGGCAGTTGTGTGCGGCGGCTAAGCCACACTCAAGCAGGCATGTGTCCACTTTGGGTGGTGCCGCCCGGCACTCCCTAACGCTGCTGCTTGGCACCTATTTTTTTAGCTTTATAAAAACAAATTGCAGATTATTCTGTAGATGATAGGCAGGGAGGTGCAGGGAATCAAGTCACGAGTTAGCAACCGATTAGATATAAGGAAATGGTCACTGCAAATTGTCACCTGGCACTCACATTATCCTGGACACAGCTCAAGTGAAAGCCAAGAAAACAAGAATGGTTTCCTTCCGAAATAATGCTAGTGGCTAGGAATATGCTATATTGATGTATCAACAAGGTAAGTTAGTAAGCGCTGTAAATTATCCATGTACAAATTGGTGTCATGCAGCATATTTTTTGTGTAAATAAAAAAGTAAGAAAGGATATACTGTAGGGTACAGTGTATGTCTATATATACAACTGCTGAGGCTCTAAAGGATTCATTGCAGTGTATGGTAGGCTACTGTAGCAATCTGCCTAATATAAACAGATGTGTGTGACAGCTGGTACTTACAAACAGGTCTAATTTAGGGTTTCCTTTTCCCCGATAGTTCAAAGTCTGCTGCCATTGGACAGGTGGGAATATTCCCATGAAATATGGTACCCTCATAAAATACATGGCTTACCAAGTTACACACAATTTTCTATCATCTATATTAATGCTAATGTTGTAGTTGCTAGAGTTTTCCAAGAAGCTTAAAATGTGGGCCCTGAAATGGTGTTAAATTTTTGGAAGGCCATTTCGAATGCCACTAGAAGAGTGGTATATATGATGCCATGTGGGTACAATGGTGAAAGGTAGGTTAGCATGGTACAATAGGCCTATAGTGCATGGAAATACCATGGAGTGTATAAGTATACTACTGTACGTCCCCCAATTACCCTGCTACCCCTTATTACAGTGCGAGTGCGTTACGTTGTATGTACTCTATGTGCCTAGCAACGAACGACTGCAGAAGAATGTCAACTGCCACAGTGATCGGCAACTATTTACTCCAAAATGAAACAACCACAGATAAATATCCTCCAAAATTTGTCACAAATAAGACATTTGAAAAATCGGATTCACATATGTTTAGCCTTTTACATTTTATAGTTTGATTGCTGTGTTCTTTGAAGTATGCCATCGACGGCACGGTAATAGGGGATCATCCGTTATGCAGATGTCTGTCAAAGTTACATTGATTAATTTGCTCATTCCATCCAAAGAATAAATTGTTTTCATAAAATGTCATCTGGTGAGTAAAGTTAAATTGAAGACTTTTTGGGCATTATATATAATTAAATTACACTGAAATTAATGCCTTAGCAGCATGGTAATAGGGGACTCCATGCTACTGTATGGTTTCAATTTATTTGGGAATGTCCATAGAGAGCCACCGTACACTGATTTTGACAAATTTGCCTACTTAAACATAGACAACATCGGTTTCATGAAATGTACTTAACAACAGTAATCAATGGACGAATTAGGTCAATATTTACAGTATGTTAGCATATACATGATACAAGGTGAGAGCTTTTAATGATTCTGAAGCCATTGTTTCAGGCAATTTGTGATTGAGAGAAGAGGGTGTCTAGGAGGCTTAAGGAAAGATCGATGGATTCCAATGGATGGGAACGTGACCAAAAGCAAACCACAGGCACAGAAGTGTGGTGTGGTGAGGATAACGTTACCACATACACTTAGGGTGCATAGGGCCCATGTTTTGGCCTACTTGTGGCTCATATCAACTTTAGGACTGAAATCCTGATGAGAGAAAATTTGACATATCCCATAGATGCCTCCAAAGCCTCGGCGGTATTGCAGTGCCTCATCTTTTGGCAGAGTCAATGATTGCTAATAACAGCAAAGTGCAATGCAACCACACAAAGTTTTGTCAGGTTCAGGGTAATTATGGAGATTACAATTTTTCCTGATGGTGTAGGTATGTTTTAATAATATGAAGGCATCTTGCTATGCGCCATCATGAATGTCACCATACTGCTGATAGAAATTTGGACACTGGATTCACATGTTCTTCAATGTTTCAATAATCCAAACAAAATTAACCAAAATGTCCAAATACTTTCCAGATATATACAGTCAATTATAAGGCAAGAATGCTGAAAGCACCATAAATACTTTAAAACTATGCTGTTTTATTCATTAACCAATCAGAATTGAGAAAAAAATAATGAAATATGTGTACAGGCCCTATTTTGAACAGAACCTTCCACACTTTCAATATTTATAAATGTAAAAAATATTTTAATAATTTGGTTGTATAGTATAGGTTATACAAGTCATAGGCCCCATACCCTTATTATTCCTTATAGCAGATGGCATTTTCACCTGAATACTTGTTGTTTTCTTTACAGGTTTCTGGCAAGAGGTCTGGTTCAACAACACTACCCCCTTCCTGATAATCCCTTGGGACGTGGTCACAATGTAGCCAACACTGAGCTTATGATAGAAGCCAACTACAATTGAGTATTAGTCCAGTAAGTGTGAGAAGCAAACTTCTTGAGAAAATTACACAATAATTACACCAACATTTAGGTTTATGACCAATATGTACAGAGTAATTGGAACTAAAGAGCCGTTCAGGGGCTATATTCAACATGTGCCAGCTCTCACAAGAAAGGGTGATATGTTTAGTTTGTGGTACAACAGTAATGTCCATACCGAGTTTGATATTCAAAGTTCAGAGATTAGTAGGGCTCAACCATCATAAGCAAATTCAATGAAAATTAGAGGGCAGTAGTCCAGAATGCTAAGGAGGGGTGAAGGATTAGTTGAAAGCTGTGCACTACTAATTAGATAATGTTCATCTGTCTAAAATGTTTACCTCTTGGGGAAAAGACACATTTAGGTGGTTGTAATGGCAAGCTTTCAGTTATTATAATCCAAATTTATGCTTGGACATTAAAGAGCATAGATTAAACTATAGATGGTGTGACACTCATGTGGATGGGAGGTGGTAAGAATGTTGCATATTATGCCACATGAGAGGTATGTTAAAACCACTCAAAATCTAAATAGACATAATTTAGAAATTCATAAAGGTCATGACTCTCCAACTCTTTAGCTATCACATGATGGGTGCCATACAGGACCGGATTTAGCAATGGGCAGGGGCCTCCACATATTTCATGAAAACAAATTGTAAGAAAAAATGTAGGCTGACCCCATATAGTGTCTGGTCTGTAAATATATGTACTGTAGGGCTACTATATCCCTGTTATGATTGTTCATTTGTACTGAGAGATGTGGTATCAACTTGTTAATTTGCATTGGTAGGAGTGGTATCAACCTGTTTATTTGTACTGAAAATTGGGCAGAAATGAGAAATTCTCTATTCAAGTATCAGCGCCCATGTACCTCATCTTTATGAACAAGGGAAAAAATTTTTGGTATGAAAAGTGTGTACGAGCAGGACTTGAACCTGCCTCTGCTGATTTACGATCAGCTGCCTCTACTGTTTGGGCTATCGTATCTCATTATGAAAGAGAAGAAAAAGGTGTATACCAACCAACTATCATTATCAAAAGTTACCAGTTGTTTCCCGGTTGATTCATAATTCCGAGGCTGCTTCCTCCTGAAGTTGGTCTAAATTCTGATAATTTTCTGTTCTGGTCATTATCATAAACCATGCCCCATTGCCCCATCCCTCGCCCCACGTTCATGCACCATATACTATCAAGGTTTTACCTACCAGTTGTTTCTCTACTGGAGTCTGTGGTCGCTTGATAATTCCGAGGCTGTCTCCTTCTGTTGGTCAATGATTCCCTTTCGCCTCTATCGGCTGCTACCTGTTCCTCATCATTGTTAGACTTTACTATTATTGACGGATTCAGAATCCATAATTTCTCTGGGCTGTAAGGAAAACATTTGGAAACTTTACTTCCCTGATGAGAGAAATTTGTCAGGCTTCACTTGTTGGGTAACTTTATGAAGAGTGACACTACCCAGAGTTTTGAGTCCTACACAAACTATGTTCTCATATAAAACTGAAATTTAACCTATCAATTGTAACATCTCTTCACATTTATCCTAACCAAAATAGTCTTCTTGAGTCCTAGAGAACATACATACTATGTTCTCATGAAAAGCTGAAAATCAATTATAATTCCTCTCTGCAATCCTAACCCTAATAGGGTATTAGGTATGTTCTCAAATAAGATTGAAATTAAGGAATCATTCTTATTCAACTTAAAGTTGATCCAAACCCTACTACCTTCTTGATTCCAAAAGAACCCACAAGCTAGTTTTTTGGAAAATTAATTTGAAATTTAGAATTGATCCTACTTCTATTAGCCTTACTGACTCCCACAGAACACACAAACTATGTTCTCAAATAAAATTAAGCAATCAATTTGAATTCCAGTTTTCCAAACTTTCTCCAGAATTCCAAATTGATCCTAACCTTACTAATCTTCTTGACTCCCAAGGAACACACATACTAATTAAATTGAAATAAACTCATTAATTTAAATTCCATTTGGTATTGGTTCTAACCTTACTAGACTTCCTGACACATCAAGAACACACAAACTATATTCTCAAATAAAGTTAGGCCATTGATTTGAATTCCTTATGGAAATTATCATAACCAACTCACATAAACACAAACTATGTTTGCAAATATAATTAAGCCACAAATTGCAATTGTTCTCAAAAACACAGGATATTAAGCCATCAATTCTTACTTGGACTTTATTCAGGCTAACCCTAATAGCCTTATTTAACTCCAGGAACCCATACAATCTAGTTCTCAACTAAAATTGAAATTAAGCTATCAATTTAAATTTCATTTAAGTTTTAAACTAAAATAACTAACCTCCTTGACTTTCCCAATCCCACAAACTAATTCAATTTAAATCAATCTATTAATTCTAATTGAATTTAGAGTTGACCCTAACACTACTTAGTCTTCAATAACTCATATAAAACACAGAAGCTATGTTCTCAAATAAAATTAAAATTAAGCCATCAATTCTAATTTAAATTGATGGTAACTATCTTGACTGACCTTCTTGAATTCCAGAGGACACAGGGAAACCACAATGCCACACCCAGCTCAACCACTCTAAATATTACATCATAGTAGTTCTTCTTAGGTTGTGGAACACTAGAGAAAGGAGATTACTAAAAAGATAAATATATGATCCAAATACAAAGGGTTGATGCAGTGACAGGGTGTTCTTGTCAAAAAATGAGGGTCAATGTTTATCAGCAGTGGCATTTCTTGAAATTGGGGAGGGGGAATGGAGGCATAACTTACAATACCCCAAATACCAAACTATTCAGATATTTTGGTTCAATGTTTTACTTATTGGTTCAGATGCTGTGATAGGTCTCTGGTGATAGGAACTTTGGGGGAGGGGGGATGTGATGGGGTTGAAATACAGTGTTTAAGATTGGGTTAAATTCTTTAATATTTCTATCGTTTCATAGGAGTGAGTCCTTCGACAAGCCTGAGAGGGTTTCTAGTTTCACTTATTTTATTTATTGTATTTTATTGCTGTAATAATTGTATTATGTTGAAACAAAGTAGGAAATAAATGCATGAATATGGAACTTCAAATAACCAAAGGTAAGTGAGGTTTTGTAGTGGTTTTATTTTATCCCCCTATTTAAGTTGTCTAGTCTGTATAATTATGTTTATACATCAATTTATACCGATGCAACCATGTCATACATGCCTAACCTTTGGCTGTTCTCTTTATTACTGATCAAGGACAACACCAGTAGTTAACAGTGGCGGATCCAGGATTTCTGCAAAGGGGGGAGGGGGCCGCTAAGTTTTTGTATCGTATGTGTTACAAACATATATACATATACAGCAAAAAAAAATCAGAAGGGGGGCCCGGGCCCCACCTCCCCCACCTGGATCCGCCCCTGGTTAAGCCTTCCTGTGAAAGGCCTCTAGCGGCTCCCCCACAAAGTAAGTTTACACAGTCTGGACGAGAAAATATCTATATTGTTACACTGACTTAGCCTTATTATTAGGAGCTTAAATCCAGTGAGATTTGCCATTGTACATAAACAATCAGCTAGGCTACATTTACTTTATTGGGCATTGTAGCCTAACACATGTTAACATTATATTTGCATATATTTATTTAGTGTAAGCCATACAATGTATCTCAAGTTATTCTATGCACTTTAGTATTACTCGTTTATACCTGTCTTTCCATTTAGCTTCCGTTACACTCATCATGAGGAAGAAAGCCGTCAGTATCTGAAGTGCTCCTTGGAAGACCAGCCCTAATCTTGACCCGTGCAGCGGGTACGGGCGGACTATCCTCACCTCGTCTTTGAAAGCACCTTTCAACTGTGAAAGAAACAAAGGATGGGTAAATGAAAGGGCTATATAATGAATCTAGCCATGCTTCACAAAATACCCATACAGTCCACGAAGGAGAAAATATCTAAAATTTGTTGTAGACAGTTTGGACTTTCATCACAAGGATGACAATGAGATGAGATGACAGTAATGTGACGGAATCTAAATGATACATGGCAATAGCTCTTTAAAGAAACTCGTCCACTGGTGCCTTTCTCTTTAAAGACCCCCATCCCCTCCCCCATGGGTATGTCATTGGGACTTCATATTTATGAAAGACTAACAATTTTGATACTGTATGTCAAAATAAAAGTTGAAATGGCAGTTGGAAAATTGGGAAACATCCCCCTATCAGCAAATGTCTGAAAAGATACAATAAGAACACAAAAACGATACTAACCAAGAAATGGATTAGAGTGAAAAGGGTGTATGGGTGGGGAATTTCATCTCTCCATTTTATCTGTACTTCAGATTGATGCAAAGAATGCATTAGATACCAAAACTTACCTTGAAGAAGACTTCTACGCCATACGCTAAGAAGAAAATGACCTCAATGATAAAGAGGGCAGCAAGCAAGCCATTCAGGTACTTGGTTAGGTTGTGAGGATTCTCCACGAACACTGATGCGATGAACTGCGCAAGAGTCAGGCTGTACAGTGACAGATTGAAAATTGTGAAAAATCTGAGTGACTTGCTGAGAAACCCTGGGTTGTTAAGGGCTCTGTCTTGTATGTGGAACATCTGGAGATAAAGGGAAAGAGGCAATTAAGATCAATAGTAGTAACTTTACGCTTCCTGCGCCAACTCAACCATTTCAGTCGATGGAAAATTGATAGAAACTAGAAAGCACACACATCTTTACACATTCACATGAAGATCCAAACTAAAGCAGTTGACCATTTTTTTTAGCAGACTGACAGGGAAGTGTCCTGCGATTACTATGACGTCATCAACAGTCTAAGGATGCCCTGTACGGATGCCCCGTAAATGCATCCATCAATCCGATTCTGCACTCAAAACCTGCTTATCCAGTAGGGTGATGGATGCTGTGGTGGGCCATATGCTCTCAAAACTATTCACTACTGGAAGGGTTATCTAAGGGCTATCTAAAAGGGAATATCCAGGTTCTGGTCAAATCCATTTTTTTTTCTAATTCCTGCTTGATGAAATATAAATTCATTCTCGTCTCTTCAATATTGAGAATTTGATCAACTAAAAGGCATATATATGCTACATACTGAAAAGTTCAATCATTTTTGGGCCCAGATTGTATTTTAAATTTGGAGGAATTACTTTTGCTGAGTATACAAAACAGCTGGAGGGTCGATGGTGCATATGGGAGTGTGCAATCTTGTGTATAATCAAAATCTACTCCAATAAAGTTTTGTATTATGCTTGGGTTATAATACCTACCTCATATATACAGAAATATGGAAGAATGTTTGGTTTATATATCATTATATAATATATTCTAAATTACAACAAATATATAATTTTTATTTTGGAAAATTTCCCCTTGACAATTAGTGTGGAGGATGGAGCTGTGGCTAGTTTTGCCCAATTTGTTATTACAATTTATTTTTATCTGAAATTATATAGAGAGAATTCTGCTCTGAAAATGAAAAGTGGGGAAGGGGTGGTGGGTAGATGTGTGGCCTAATGTAGGATTTATACTGTACTAGATCCCTTATACTGGAAAATCAGTCATTTTTAACAATATTTTAATTTTTTCATAATTTTTGCAGTTGCCATATGATAAGTCTAGTATATAGAGATCAATAAAGCATGTTCAGGTATTTCCCATTCAACCTATAAATGATGTCTGCTACATAATATGCACTAATGTTTCATTTTACACAAAATATTGCTAACTAAGCGAGTGAAAAATTTCATGCGAAAAGCTGACTATTTGTATTTTCGCTGATACTGCTGCTTCAACAGCATTTAAATTTTTTCAGTTTCTGGTCGGTTTCAAGAGATTTTTCGGCACCGTTTGAAACAAATCAGCAAAAGTGGGAATGTTTGCACTGCACACAAAATGCTTAGGCACTGCATTTATCTCTCAATAAAATATGACTATAAAAGATACTTCTTGTCTCAGCTTTCAAACTTATATTATTTCATTTTCCACATTACTGGCCCCAGAAGTCAGAATTGTAGCATATATTGTTAAAGTTAATTCTAATGAAATTTTTTTAATGAATGACTCCTTCAAAGGAAAGTAGAAATTACATCAAACGGCTGTCCACTTGTGTGATGTCAGAAGGAAGGGTAAATATATCTTATTTATTGCAACTTATGCCCAGGTGCAGTTTACATTGGTGAGACTAGGACAAAATTCAGACTTCGGTTCAATAATCACTTATCAAGCTACCGGGCTTCCAGTAGCTAATCACTTTAATAGTAGTAATCATAGTTTGGACAATCTCAAATGTTGTATTATTGATGGTAATTTCAGGGATGATAAGGAAAGGAAATCAAAGGAGCTACAAACTATTCTTCAATTCAAAACCCATTCTAACGGTCTTAACAAGGATCTAGGTTTCATTAGCAAATACAGCTTTTTCAACAAATGAGTCACGCGCTTCAGTAGTACGTTACACGTCACAATATCTTAAATACTGCGTATACGTACGCAGGTAACGCGTTATTCAATGGTGCGCGCGTTAGTTATTATCCTTCAAATATAAGCGTTATACACTTTCTTTTCATTTACTATATTTAGCGTCAACTCACTGACGAAGAAGATAGACTATCTTCGAAATATTTGTGTAACAAATAAACTTTGTTGGTCTTAAATGTCATCATTCGCTTTATCGCCTTTTTTATCCTATATATATATATATATATAGAGCATATATATATATATATATATTGTACCAATGGTATCTGTGAAGGTCCCATGCAAATCCAACTTTTACACAATGAGATATGGTCAAAAATGTGATTTTACTTAATTTGACATTTGGCCCTTGACCTTTGAATTTTCGTCCACACACACACGCACACGCACACGCACGCGCACGCGCACGCGCACACGCACACATGTGTGCTGTACTTACAGTCTGAAGACCCTATTGAAATTTGTATTGTTTTGCTACAACCGATGACAATTTATTTGTATTTAAATTACCCTAACCTTGTCATTGTCTCCACGACCGATGACTATTGTTTTCCTTTGTTTTGTCAACTGATGACAGGAATTTATTTTGTTCCTGTTACCAGTTGTTATGCCTAGACATGTACACGCATAAACACACGCATCACATACTTACATTTAGTACCATTTGAGAAAGTGACTGGTAGTGACAAAGTGACACAGTCATTTGGAAGGTGTAGTAAGTGTAGTAAAAAAAATCATGGTGCATGCACTTGTGTGAACTGATGCGTGTGTGTTTCAATGTTGTGTATGCACTTGATTAGAAGTTGTAGACAATGTTTGGTGATTAACAATAATAATAATTAACAATTGAAGCTTTACCCATATCATGACTGGTGTATTTTATTATTTTGAAAGAAAATACTGATTCTTCTTGTTTGGATCACATAAGTAATTACTACAACATTATGTAATGTAAGCATCTATTAAACATAAAAATAATTGTCAAATTAACAAATGACGCCTTCATGTACATACGTGTACTTCAAATTTAGCAATCTGCCATTGCATGCACTACTTTGATATGATTTTCGGAAATGAATGTGTTGTCCTATTAGCCTAACCTTATATATCATGTAAATTCACTGTCAGATATAAAATAATGTTTGCATAATACTAAGGTAAAAACCTTAAAATATTTATATCTCTTGATGATAATTTAATTTTATATAAAATTTATATCAATTATGGTAAATTTACCATTTCCTAATCAAAGTTAACTTGAATACATGGACTTACAACTTAGCAATTAATTTAGCTCATTTCCCAGTATGCCTACTGTACATACTTCATCCATTGAGTCAGAGACAGTAATTTAATGATGCAAGATCTGATTTTCAAAATCTATACTTGTACTTATAAGTGATTAAGTTCACAACTGGAATGTTCATGACTGGCATACTTACATGGTGCAAGAGATAGCAACTTGCATGGTAGTTGCCAACTTTATATGTTGTCCACTGGTCATTTTGGGGCAAATACTATTATTGAAAATTATTGAATTATAAGTAATATTTTGTGAATATTATTTACATCCGTTCTGCTTCACGATGCGAAGAAATGAACGTCGCGAAAGTCATACCTCTGCAGCGGTTAGATATGTAGAAAGTAAAGAAGATCGGGATGGTTACTTCTGCATGAAAGAAACTGAAAATAAAGGTATGTTGGTATTGTATAATGTTACTTCTATAGCATAATTAGCTTTTTCAACTAAGAATTTTTCAATCTAGGACAAATAGGAAAATTTCTAAGCTGTGCTACAAGATTGATAGGCCTACATTTATTCAAAAAAACGAGATATGTAGTAAGTTGCATCGCTATGATCTTGCACGTTTGGTACACATATATGAAGGGGTAATTCATGTTAAGAGTAGGTGTTTATGTGTGTGTGTGAGTTGTCCTACTCCTTTTATGCAATACAAAATTAATTTTATAATAATCTTGTAGGCTATAATAATACAAATACCTGTACGTCTGATATGCATGCTTTAATTACTACTAGGCTTAATTGCAATGATAAATCTTACTTTTTACGTTCGTGAAGGGGATGGGGTGGGGGATATATCAACACAACGTCGGCAGGACCGTATTTAAGTTTTAAATACCAAAGAATCAATCATTAGACTATTTACAGATATCTGAATCTGAGAAATCGATCGTACTGTTCTTACATTTTACTGTAGGTAGAGGAATATTTGCATTGAAAGATATAACCAGTGGAAAGTACTATGCTGGTGAATTAATTAGTGGTGCAGAAGGTAAAACAAGGGCACCATGGTTCCTTGCTTAGAGGAATATTACAATTTATATTACTCAAAAGATAAAAAAATTGACTCAAAATTTCCAAAATTTAACATTTGGCCCACTATTTCACCCACCATAACTTGAGAACCATGTGTCCAATGTAAGCGAAAGTTGGCTCTTGCTATAGAGCTCACTGAGCTTTGTCATATATAAGAATATTAACAAACTTTCTAATTTGACCTTTTGACCTTGGGGTAAGTTGTGGCTTGACATGCTGGTTTCCAAAATAATATACACAACAAATATGTACGACCATCCTAACTGTGCTTTCAACCCCCAAAAAAACTTTGACCTCCGATAAATTCGCCCGGGGTCAACCAATTCACATTTTTGATCAGAAGGTACCTTTGAGATCTGAAAATGGTGTCAAAAATTTAAATATCCCAAAAAATGTGTAAAGGTCAC
>JAODAF010279460.1:0-15656 GCA_027574765.1 Molpadia intermedia
CCGTCACTCAGACGCCAACGATAGCGCCTGAGGTTGGTGACCAGAGCATCATGGGCGATCCGCCATGACAAGTCCCTTCATGAAATGTGAGGTTGTTGACTGGACCTGCTGTGCATACAGTATGTGAGAGTGAACTGAACTGTAACACTGCGTATCTGTACAATAAGCCCCATGTCAAGTGCTAGCTAACAAACAGCATAGGATACAATAACCAAATCCCCAATTAACACTAGCTGAGTGGACTTTAACTGAATGTATTTCCTGTGTATAGAAGACTAAGCTGCTTGTATACAAATAGGTTCCTATAATATAGTTAAACATAGAATTGATATGGGCCTATATAGGGACTGGTATGTGTATACTACAATCAAAACAGTTTATGATTCTGAATTCAAAGTTAAGCATTGTGCTTGTAGATGATATAAGTGGGTATGGAAAGATTTTTTAAAAATACTAATCTAAGAAGAAAATGTTGAATATGCTCTATCCTTGTCTTTTATTCATTGTTGAGGATGGGGTGGGGGTCATTAAGGGTGTGCACCGGAATAGTTTCTAGGAAAATACCCCACCCACAACACAAACACCCAAGTGGGTAGTGGCCTCAATCTGCATTATCTACCTGGGAAAATCTGTGTTTCACAAACTAGAATTTTGTGCGTGATTTTCACAGATTCCATGTTTATCCGTGTGTCAGATTTTCAGCATTTTCCGTGCAATTCCGCGATGATAATGTACCAATTCCGCAGGCTATATAATTTGCGATGTGAAGGTTCGCAAAATTATGCTGGCTGGCAATTTTGGTGGGATTATTTATTTATTGTCTATTCTGCGAAATTTAGTGTGCAAACTGTTGTGATATTAAGTGGTGATCTGGAATTATTAAATTGACCAATCCATAATGATCCCTGTAGTTTCCGAAATTTATTTTACTTTTATGATGACCGCAAAAAATATTTACAAAGAATAAATCTTCAATAATTTTTCAGAACTTTACCGATAACGGCTCTTGTTCGAATCGTAATAAAATTGCGTGACAAAAACGGGGGAATCCCAAAGTAATGCGGTGTTCAGAACCCTCCCATCTCTGTGCAGACTACTGTCCTTTTGTGGGAATAAGTTTACTGACTGCATCACTGCAACAAACATTTCCAAACTACATGTGTAAGGTGCGATATAGCATGCTCACATCATACAGTAATTTAGGACTTTACAGGCTTCGAATTAGGCTTAAATCTCTAAACGAAGTGCATACTTTTGAGTAATGGGATTAATATAAATGTATCTGCACATGGATTTAGTAATTATATTGGTCGCTCAGATTTCCTAGGCCTTGCTTGCTCGGCGTGACCAGCTAATGTTATGTATAACGATAGGCTCAACCTTTAACTTGCAGAAATCTCCTGTATATGCTTCATTACATTGCTAATTTTCTATCAGATTGAACAGTAGGCTACAGTATGTGGGCTAGGCTAATGTTTTTGTTCATGCCGCCACCGCGGTCTCTCAATATTATCTCTCAATATTAGTGGCATAACCTTTTGGGGTTTTTCAGCACATGAGTGTTTATCGGCCTCCGGTGATATTGACTGAGAGTTGTGCTTTGTATAGCTTGTGAACAATAGCGCTAATTCTGTACACCATGTCAGTAGATGCGATGATATAATCAGTCTTTTGTTAAAAACGCCATTGATTTCATGCCGCATAGGCGGCCCTACAGGTCTACACACTGTTTGTTTGTTCCGACTGAGTATCAATTTGAGGACGGGTTTGGCCATAGCCGTCTGCATTTTCGTGTACACTGTAAATAGGTAGTGTTGAGTTTTGAACACCAAAATAAACACCAAACTGTAACAGCTTTTGAACACATTGACGCGTTTATGTTAAACACAGTGTTTATAGAACTTAAACATAGTGTTTATAAAACCTAAACACATTGAGGCGTTTAAAAATAAACACATGGAGACGCTTATAACATGTAACAGCTTTTGAACACCAAATGGTGTTTATTTTGTAACACAACGTTTGTATAAAAACAAAATGTTTATATAAAAACATGTCATTTAAACATAGCATTTATGATTAATACTTAAACTATGCATCCATGCATCATAATGATTAAACCTGAGTAATAATCAATAGTTTATAAACCTCATACCAACATTAGATACATTTGTCCCCTACAGCTCATTGAATGTGAAAACAATCAATTGAAAAATAAAGTTCATTGCAGTCAGTGGATAAAATGTTAGCATCCCTCCAGATTGAGAAAGCATGGTCATTTTCTGGGATTCACTAATGTCCGCCAGATACATTATCATAAGTTCAGAGATAAAGCCAATCTGAAAACCCAATTTTACACCTTCGGATTTTTGTTTTCAATTTTCTGATGGACATACCTCTATTATAACATGGATCAGAGGGCCCTAAACCTTAGGCCAATAAAAAAAGTTGGTTCTACAGAAACGTTTTGAAAAATATGCCCACTTTCAGGAGGGCCAAGTACCGTGGGCAAATAGCCAGAGATTTATCAAAATTTCAACTATAAGAAATGAGTTCTAAATAGGTTGCAACATTCACCGCTCCATAGTCCATATATTACCTGTGGGAAACAGCATGTGCATTATTTATCTTTGCTAATCGTGAAGGTTTCATAGGGTTAATACAATTTTTGCACATATTTAGACACTGACTTAGAGCCTTCTTTAGTTAATATTTTGAAATCTCTGGCTAATTGGGAATATAATGAATATGCATTATGCAAATGCTGTTTTAACAAAAAGTATCCAACTAAAATGTGCTAAAATTGGAATATAATGAATATGCATTATGTAAATGCTGTTTTAACAAAAACAAAAACAAATGTGCTAAAGGTGGATGATAGTCTAAACATATGTTTAAACAACTTGAACCACATTTGGGAACATTAGGTATGTTTTTCACCTACTCAGATCTTTCATCAGCTACCACATTTTTGAGTTCTTCAATCTTGCTTTTCAGCTGTTTAGAAAATATGCGATACTTAGTACTCATGTTGCCATAATATGGAACTGTTCCGATAACGTAGGTATATTTTTGGATAATCCAAATCACATACGTAATACAATGCCAACAACGACAGTATAGCAACATAAATGTTGTTCGATTTGCAGTCGACGGTGACTGAATCGCCAACAACGTAGACACCTTTCATCTGACCCTCACTCCTGAATGCTACGATATGTGGGGCTGATTTGTCAGGTGTCATTAAACAAGACCTACAATTTCTGTACAAAAGAACAAGAGCCCAAGGGCTTTGCAGAATATCCACATTTCAATGAGTGTTATATTTTTAATCCATCAATTGTTGCTTCACATTTTAATAATGAAAGCTATAACCTTGTGAAGTATATTTACAGTGTTTGACACCTATTCACATAAGATGACACTTGAGCTAAATCATTTGATATAAATTGGTGTCAAACACTATAGCTGACACAATATGTCTCAATGTATCTACTAAAGACAATTTAGCACATGAATCTTGACAAAACTGTTCCTTGTTTGTTTCTATACCCGTTTATTTTGTAACAACATGAATGTATGCAAAACATGAACAACTGAAGTAAAATGTATACATATGGTTAGCCTACTTAAAAACACAATGCATTTTTTAATTAATCATGTCAGTTATTTTGGCTGGCTAATTGCCCGACAGCAGCCCGAGTCCTATAAGACTACCCCCAATACCCGATGAGCTGACACAGACTGTAGTGACTGCATACTGATCCCTAGTATGATACCAGACATATTTTGGGTGATTAGATTATTGACATTGATTTAACATTTTCAATAATTAAAAGTTTCAACTGTTCAAAACTTAACAAGGCTCAGATAAGCCTTTTTATTCATCTAATACCTGCTGTTGGATCACATATTCTAGCTACACAGTTGGTTTACCAGCAAAAAATGTGTCTGAAAACATTTAACACGTATCTAGATCTTGCCAAAAAATGCTAAATTACCAGCCAAATCGGATAGCTAGATCAATTTGTATGGTATCACAATTATCATAGGACAAACCTTTTCATAACGATATATTGTAGAGCAATGAAATGCAGGTATTTCACCAAAAATGCATTCAAAAATTTTGTTTAGTTTTAGAGTTATCACGTTTTTTAAATTTGTAAAGAGAAGCAATTTTCTGACGTCACACCCGGACAATAAGTGTTGTCTTTCAATATTTTTCAATGAAGGAACCGATTACTTTCAAACTTAAGATTTCTATTTATATATTCTATTTTAACGATCCAAGATAAAAAAAGTAAGTTGTCACTGATGTAAACAGTTGACCTAAAAACAATGAAATACATTAAACTTGCAGCTAATAGACCGTGTGTGACATCATAGACTTACTTAAAGTCTTCAACTGTTCAAATTTGAAAAATGTGGTAACTTTTTGAATGCGTTTTTTGGTAGAATATTTTAATTTGATTGCTCTACAATATATCTCTTCAAAAAAATTGCCTTTAGTTGCCCTTTAATTGTTTTTTACCTCTTTCACAACCACAACAGGTTGAGTCTTCTTGCCTCTGCCCTTCTCAAATGCTGTGGATGACTCGATGTACAAAATAATCTTCAACATTCTCTCAGGACCCTAGTAACAAAGAAACGTATTGTGTGTATCATTATTCATTAGTTCATAAAATACAATCGTTTAGGAAATATAATATGTAGCACCATCTTCATACTGTGCTTTCTCCCACGGTCGTCAGTGACTTCGGCTGCCAACCAGATTTTACAAAATATGGTCCCTTTCTCTTCATGATTCAGCCATTCGAATTCTTTCACACGCAGTTGAGACTACATTGAATCCTTTCACTTTTGGCATGGTATAAAAACACAAATTTTACATGCTGTCATAGTAACCTATTTTATTGAATCAGATCCATCACCTATGGGGGGATTTATGATTTTACCTTCTTATCAACAGTATCCATCATTTCAACCTTTGGTGGGTTTGGATTTCCCACCGGAGGCAACAGGTTTTGTTCTAATCATAAGTTTTGAGGATACCAGAAGTTTATCTGGAGGAGACTCATCAATACATATGGGTTGAAATAACACAAACTTATTGCTTAATTCTGTGTCACTCAGAACCCTACTTATGCCTCCCTTTTTGTTGCATTGCTAGTATTTACATTGAGTATAGGTTTAGTGTTGTCTTTCGATTTAGTAGTGTTAGGATTCTGTTTGCTGGTTTCAATATTTTCATTTGCAATAGAAATCACTTTTGTTAAGTCCATCATGTTTCGAAATGGACTTAAAGGAATTATAGACTTGTTAAGTGTATTATAAGATATAAGATGCTCGCAGATACTAACATGCTAGTACAATACAAGCCGTGGGAATGGTAGGGTACTTGTATGATTCTGTATCAATCGGGCGAGTAACTATTCATAATGTTGTATATTTACCTCTCCTTCTGCTCCCATCAATGCCTCCACTGCATGCTGAAAGATAGTCATAGTCTGTTTCATGTTGGTAAATGGTTCAACTCCCAGCAGTAGTTTGAAATCATACAAGAAGCTGCAATGATACAATACGTACATAGTAGAGGAGTTGTGTTCATAGCTATTAACATCTACTATCATCTGGTTTTTGTAGTTATCTGTTGCTCAGTAGTGTAAACATGGTATTTAGTAGGTGACACTTTTCTTGGAGAAATGGTTCCCGGGGACAAAGAAATTATAAACATAGACTATGCCAATATTCATGTTTTTAATGTGCATACAACAAGAAATTAGGGTCAAATTTGCTTAATATTTGTAGCGATTGGTCAGTACTTGTCAATTGATTTTCTAATACAAATAGTACTTCAAATACAGTGGAAATTGGAATAGTTCGTTAGAAAAATATTTGCCTATAATTTGTCTAGGGGAAATGATAGTTTTGCTGATCCCTCTCTATTTTGTTTGGTAGGGCAGTAGTCCTTCCCCTCCCCGGGATTCACTCACCCCTATACTTCCAACTGCAGGAAATGTATAATGGTTCACTTACATAAGTTGTATCTTCGAAGCAGGGAAACTTTTCCCAAATTGGGTGGATACTGGCATCTGGGATTCCCCTGATCCATTGTAGTCGGTTGGTGAATGGTTCCTTCAAGAGACTCTTCAAATGAGACTCATTTCTTTTAACTGCAGGCTTCTTCCACTCCTTATTCATCTCCTCTATGTGCACATTACATTCCTCTTCAGATAAAGGGGTTGAGGATGTAGATATACGCTTCCGCTTTGCCAAGATTACATTCGGGTTGCTTGAAGAAGGTGTAGACGATGCTGCCATTGGGACTGATTTCTTGTTCTTACGCCACCGCATATGCCTCATTCGCTGGCTTACATTCTTAGTAAACAAGCTCTGGAATATCAAATATTGAATATAGTAGAGTTAGTAAGGATCAGAAAGGATACCGTAATGTTCTGAGACATTTTACAACTGAATGTGCTTTCCCCAATGAATTTAGTAATATAATTAATAAATTCCAACATTTCTATCATTTATCATTGGAATATAGGCAAATGATGGGATCACTAGTCGTCATATTTTTTTATATTTTTATTACTCTACAACATATTTATTACTCTACAACATATAATTTTTGTAGACTTATTTTGGCTGAACTTTAATGAACCTGCATAGAACCATTAATTTCCAGTTACAATTCTCATATTTCATATTATATAACAATTTGTACTGTATATCTGTGTCATTATGCTGCATGCAGTTTACTAATGATACATTTTTATATATGGCATTACATGTGCGATGTATCTCAATGCGCTTTCACATTTCTTACTATGGTGATTGGTATAACTCATCTGAACCACGCATATGTGACTACAAGGCAGCAGCTAATCGACAAGTTACACTTCACAGGTACCCATTTAGCACCTGAGTGGAAAGAAGCAATGGGGATACAGTGTCTTGCCCAAGGCAATCCAACCAGGATTTGAACCCCAAAACCCTGGATTACGAGACAAGCCATAACCTCTTCACCACCACGCTTAAAGTGTTTTGACATAAAGTAACCACTCACCCATGGCTGAGTGCCTTCCATTTCTATGGAAGGGTGGGCAGCATACATCTTTCTCCCCAGCAACTGGTAGTCATTGCTGGACTCAAACTTGTACATTGAGAAGTCCATAAAGTAGTGTGCTGTCTCTGAGATCAACTTACTCCACACTGCATGGGGAGTTCCATTCTTTAGGTGCTGTTGTACGAGAGTGGAGAACACCGGAAGTTGAAAGTCTTTGACACGTCCTAGAAGAAGAAGAATCAAAGTAAACAATTTAAGCCAAAGTATGGTAGCCCCACTAAATTGACCCAAATTACTCACCTGTCACCTAAACTTTATACAAAAACAAGTTATTTGGATTAGCTGTCAGCATTGTGCACATATGATTGAATCATATTAAATCAGAACAGCCAACAAAAATGTGCACACCTTTTTCCATAATCTTTGGAGCTATTAACAGGGCATAATTTTGTCTGAATATTATGCGTAGCAGTTTTTGCCATACAATACATAATTTGCGCTGTGTATGCGCTGTGTCTATCCCAATTATTGCGACTCACTGGGAGAAATGCATCGCAACCAGTGCAGAAATACATCGCAAACTGCAAAAATTATGCCCTGTTAAATAAACATGGAACCATTATTAAATAAAACCAGATTGCAAGCATGCATGTGGTTCCTTGATGCCAGTTTTTTTTCAAGACTCATGACAATTTACTGTTGTAGAGTTATCTTTCAAGATTTTTACCATTGACCCTAAACCTCAATAATATGGTATTGTAACAAACATAGTAATATTCTACTCCATATGGGTCTTCCATCAACCAAGTATGAGGATGCTTGTTTCCTTGTTGAGTTATCATGCACACAAGAAAAGTGAAAAGCACAACATACAAACACATTGTATGCCAAGTTTAATGCATGTTCATGGGGCAATGTATCCCAGTGTAGGTTTCCTATTAGTCACCTTATATGTAGGGCAATCACAAGGGGGGAGTGGCCGGGAACACACTCACTTCCACTTTTGTTGTGGAGGAATTTGAAATCATGGCAGGGAATCCAGTATTGAGAATATGTGAACATACATGTATTCTCAATACTGGATTCCCTGCCATGATTGGGAATACATGTATGTGAACATGCAATTAGTACTAACATAACATCATTACTACTTATATACGACCTGTACAGTATAAATATATGGTACAGTATAAATTGCATTTGAGCATTCCCTTACAAAAAAACTTTGTGGGATCCAGAAAAAAATGCAATGCACATTCAAGCAAAGATTAATGCATCAGCAAAATAATACACTCTAATGTATCTCACCTATTGTAATGTTATCCTGCTTATTGTCTGCGGACTTTGCTCGATCACAAGGAGTAGATCCAGATGTAGCCAATTCCACTGGAGATGATGCCATTACAGGTCCCAAACATTCTAAGCTGGAACTACTAGAACTACAAGTTGAGGTATCCAGTTCATTATGCATACCACAGGGTGACCACTCTTCACTTTCCTCCAACAACATAAGTGTAGCACCAGGGAATGCTGCCAGAATGTCGTCCTCATCGATACATGTCCCATCACTCTCCAGAACAACTGAAATGCATGTGGCTGGAAATTGGAGTCCAAGCTTTAGTTTACCTGAAAGCAAGCACAAACTTTTGAAAACAACTACCCGAAATATTACACATGGTGTCCATTTATCATGTCCCCTACCTTATTGCAGTAGGGATCACTCTTTATACGGGGCCTGTCGCCTTTCTTTCACACACTAATTTATTTGGTAAAGGGTAATACCCACCTCTTCAATTGCTGAAATTATAAATGGTGCCAATGAATCCATGGTGATGCACTTCAGAAAGGTTGTTCAAGTATTTTGCTCTGTCATATTGAATGATCTACAGTGTATTAAGGGGTAACAAGAAATTTCTATCCAGATGAAAATCGTTATAGAAAGAGTTATTGGAATTATCTTTAAAATGGTTATTTTGAGGGAATTTAACAAGTTGAGCTCATGGATATCTATAAGAGAGCTTTCAGCCACCTTCCACCCTAATCATTTTTGTGCACCAACATGTACCCACAGTTCAGAAACATGTGAAAACTTCAATATTGATAACACATCTCACTGTGATAATGATTATAGGCTTACAGTCCTATTAACCCTTTATGTACCAATGTAGGCAGTCTGCTTAGTTACAAACAGAATTTGCACACATCTGCCAAAGTTCTCCAGGCATCAAAATGCACAGCTAGCCACGGTATTCAGCCACATAGCGAGCACGATGAAGCACGATGAAGCGTGACCAAGGCTACACAATGGCTGAAATGCCAACACAACAGTGTGCCCTCTGACCAGCGTGAAATTTAGTACTTCCAAAATTCTGCATAGCAATTTGCAGATATTAGATGTCAATTTGGCCCAAATTGTGTTCTACCCTATGGTTTTGTGAACATACCAAAAAAAGGCTATTCATTTGCAATTTCACAGTTGTGGAGAATTTGCATGCTGCCAGTGACCCTCTCCTGGAGGCCCAGCCATTCCAGTAATGCTCATAATGTGGCTTATGCTCCAGTAATGCTCATAATACAAAATTAGGCTTGGTACATACATAAAGAGTTAAAATTACAATAAATTCATAAAATTGGAGATATTATATACCACATGCACCAAATTTACAATACTAATGTATACATAACATCATGATAATGAACATATACTTACCTTTGTTTACTAAGTCCTGCAAATCACTTGCAATTACACACTTCTTTTGTGTACGCTGGCAACTCCACACTTTGAATACTGTCATGATGACTGTAGGTACGGTATGACAACAGTTACTGTATTAAGCATGCATGGCTTAGATTACAGTATAGTTGCAAATTAACAGCAAGTAGGATGTCTGCACTTCAATGCAACTAGTTGTTCAGTTCACACATACTAAGAGTGACCCGGGTGACAGTGTCATCACTACAATTTTATGACTACTGTTGTACTGTAAACCTTCAATTTGTATTTGTCTTTATACACAACTATTTAACATATTTAATATATTGTGCAATTTGATGCAAGTGAAATCCCCCTACATAAATATTTGGCAGATTTTGAACTACCTGATCGGTCATCAAAATCACCTTTCGATCATACCATCACGACCACCATCATACCATGCCTCTCAACTTATAGTGGTTCAGAAACATGTGAAAATTTATTGATAACACATGCCATATTGTCATGCCAATGAACACTCCGAGGCCATTTTGTGTTTGACTTTGATAATTGGTAGCATAGAGCATGTCGATCAAAGTTTTCAACCTGCATGACCTCCAATACAAACATTTTCATATCATTTGAAACTATGATATATATCCTTCACAATCCCAAATTGTGGCATGTCCTCTACATAATCTGTAACCACACAACATCCATAGCGGTATTCATGTCCAAGAATTATGACACTAGCCGTTTGATAGACAATAACATCATTATTTTGGTCTTCAACATCAACATTTAAGATTGTGAAAATGCGTTGTACTAATGCAGGGTGCTTTACATTAAAATTTATTTCTTCTCCTTCCTTCACAATATCACCATTATACAGAAATGAATTTGAAGGCTCCCCATTGGCACCAGTTTGCTTGTAGCACATGTACTTTTGATGCTTTGTACTCACACTTTTGGGGAGGTTCTTGAAACATTTCCATGTCTGACTTTTGAAGTAGCTATGTTTAGCCTCAAAACGCATGCACCAATGGTTCCTTGGTGGTCCAAAGTCAATCATTTGCCTTGGAAGGTGCAAACAATAATGCATTTTGGGGATTATACTTGCACCAGGATACTCTCTGGTAAAGGTAACATGATGCTCATAAATAATTTGTGATAGCATACCAGCTGTCGTTTTCGTGCATATTGGTGTACTTGCCAGAAATGTCATCTGAATCAATTTCAGGAAATTACTCCACTTTGCTTCATCGGTAGGAACTTTTTGTGAAATGATGTAGGGGAGAATTTCACAAAGTGTCAAAAATGCTGCTGATGTCTGTTTGATTTTGCCATCTTCATGAAGACATTTTTGATCAAACTTTACTGGTTTTGACTTTGCTTCCAGATAGGTGTACTGAAACTCCATTAGTTTAGAATTAAGCCATTTTAGATTGAAGTACTTTTCAACAACAATGAAAGAATGGAGCATAAGCTTAAGTTCATATGGTACAACCCCTTCCAATAACAAATGCATTGGATCTTGAACTAAAGCTGAACAGATGGCAAAATTTGTAATGGAAAGAAGACAACTTCTTTTGTTTATACCCCACATTTTACTCCAGTAAATTTTTGCATTTCTACTCAAATTTTGAAATTGATTGCATCTCTCTCTGTGTTCCTGTTCTTGTCTAAGGAGATTTGGCTTCTCCAAAAAATTATGTTTCATTTCTATTGAAGAGGATGTGCAGCGCCTACAGGCCTTGAAGGCAAATCCTACTCCCTCTTTGAATCCCCCTAACCAGTTGGCCGCTAACGTATCACAAGGTACCAAAACCAACGCCCCTTCAATAATAGTTTCGATGTCATTTACCTGTATAGGCAAAACCCTGTTGCCATAGCATCCATGCATGATAAAAAATCTGACAATAAGGCACCTGGACCTTCCGCTTTTAAATCGGAGGTTCTTGCAACTGCTAGTAACTGTATGGCATGCAACCTTGATCTGTATTCTGGAGGAATGTTACCCAATGTATAATAAAACATGCACAGTTTATGCTTCTTTGTGTGGGAACCAATTGGGTTCACAATTTCTATATCATCTACATTTAGAATGACTTGCATTGCTTTTGGGTTTCTAGTGAACAGTTCGTTACTTTGAATAAACTCTCCGTCACATATGTCAGCCATGTATTCATTTTGACTTGCATGGCTATTATTTACAAAGCCCTGTACTTCTGGAAGTCTCAAAAAAAATTCCAAAGATTTAGCAAATGGGATTATGTAGCCACACCTTTCTTTGCGAACTAATTTTCCATTAACTGTAATAATACTGGATGATAACTTTACTGGTTCAGGTCGAAGAAATGAAAAAATTTTTGTATAAAAAGTTTCACGCCTTTGATTGCTTTGAAAATTTTCAAATAAATTATCGATTGGAATAGCATCAAGAAAATTGTCGGGCAACATGTGTTCTCTTAATTGTTCTCTAACTTTCTCTTTAAACAATAAAATTTGGTGTTCAACAATCATGGCAGTTGATGACACAATATCATTAATTGCCATTTGAGAAAGATTATACCGACCTTCCAATGCAAGTACGAATGCAGCATTACACAATGTTTCCTGCCGTAGGCCTATACCATTATTAGGCTCACCAATATTATCCCCTCCATTATGCAACATCTCCAAATTATCATCAATATACTCATGCACATTATCATCATCATCAAGGCCTATGTCATCATCTACATGTGCATGATTTCGTGACACATGTACCCGAAAAGCACCCCAACTTTTTGTTGAATAGGCACAATTCCCAACACTACAGAAAACCAAAAAATGTGGATCATGTTTATGTTGTCTAACAGTATGATTTACCCACTTTTGTTTTCGGTTTGTTGAAAAATAGCACATTGAGCATTCAAAAATGTCCATTTTCCACAATTGAAACTTTGATTTGATACGTGCATTAACGTTAGGCCTAATAGTAATGTTAACCTAGCTAAGCCCCCAACAAGGTCTGTGTTCAATACATACGGTCCTTTACTCTCCCTATATACAGTCCTTTACTTGTGCATAGGCTACATAAACTGCAGCATGCGGGTCAATATATGTCCCAAGTTCCCAACTTTTGTCATTGAAAACTCAATATTGTTGACTGATGTTTCTTCTGAAATGTGGTCCCTATACTTCAAATTTTCTTAATTTTCTAACTTAAAACACTCACCATCAAAATTGGTCCCAATGTTTAGTTTAGTGCCTAGGCCCTAGGCCTAGTATTCTGCAAAAGCAGTTAGCCTATATGTAGGCTTACAATTTTTACAGTTGCTGTGTCAGGAGCAGATTGCACAATCCCCAATAGGCCTGGGCCTAGCCCTATGACTACTTAGGCCTAACGTTTAATTAACGTTATTAATTATATAGGCTAGGGCCTAGGCTAGGCCTACATACTAAGTTACAAATGGAGAGCAAATGAATCGACGTTCCTGATCAAGGAAGCCTAAGCTAGGCTAGGCCTAATGCCTACTTCTTAAAATAACTTAAATAATCATTTATGTTTAGACTGTCACTGTCACTCTGCAGCAGTACTATATGTAGTACACTGTACCGAGTAGACACTACACACATCAATCAATCAATATATTACTAACGTTAGGCTAGGCCTAACTTATTCATCACTAGCCTAACAAGTTATAGCCTATACAAGTATAGCCTATACAAGTATAGCCTTGGACGAATTGTTCAGGCTAGGCTTAACGTTAGTCACCGTTACTTAAGTTAGCAGTTAGTGTTCCATTTTGGCGCCAATAACTGCATCTGATTATGTGTTTTTTATTATTATTTACGCTTTCAAATAAAGCAAAGACAAATGTAAGTTGAAGTAAGTAACTTTATATACGCATTACATTTGATAAATTACAAGAAACGTCACACTTGCAGTCAATTTGAAGACAAATCTCAATCTGTACTGTACAGACGATCCAACAACTTGCAAAATACCAAGCTGAATCTATCACATGGATTCATCAGAGGATTCAATCATATGATGAATCATATGATGAATCCTGTGATAAATCCTGTGATGGCCAGTGTTGCCAGTTTAACGACACACCACCGGCCAAATTACCGGCAAATTCATAACACTAATAAATATGCCTTTCCAAACCAACTCGGACCTAAACCAACTCAGACCCAAACCAACTCGGACCCAATACAAAATCACGTACTAACTAAATGTTGACGGTTTTCTGAATACGTTTTATTTTAATATTTTATAATATTTACTTGCTTATTTAGTTGTCGTAATTTAGGCTAGGCTAGTACAAAGCAAGTTGCAACAACAGAATAACAAACTCATGTATAGGATATAGGCCTACTCAGCAGGAATGTGACACTGCAAAATGTCCCCATGGTATTTTTGTGAAATAATTTGATTATGTTTGTAAATTGTGTTTGTAAAAAAACGTTTTCAAAAAAGGTTTTGCATAAAACGTTTTCATTATACATATATCGTTTATATAATAAATCATCAACATTTAGTACGTAATGGATCCGAGTTGGTTTGGGTCCGAGTTGGTATAATTCAGTTGGCAGCTAATATTTTGTTTTGTAATAAAAGACATGTGTTAATTTTTTAAACACGTGACGTGTCACACCTAAACGCTTCAAGCGTCACATATTTAAACACTGTGTTTATTGAGTAGCTTCCAGAATCATAACCAATGAGTTTCGGGGACTCTTTAGAAATTGAGTTTCCCCATACCAAAGTAGCAGTAAGTCGGTAGTTATAGAAGATAATTAGTCACAGAAATTCACAAGTGATGATCTTACACTATAATATACGGTATGAAATTGTTATAACATTGTATTATTTTGAAAATACACGATGATTAAATTTCCGCAGAACCGTATCATGATCCTAGCTACTTCACGAAGACAGTAACTGAATCAGACTTCGCATTTCAGAAGCACCATGACATAAACATGACGATTCAAACACTATGTTTAATACACTATGTATTGGCGTTTACTTTTTAACACTATGTGGTGGGATATAAACAGTTAGTGTTGCATAATAAACACTATGCGTTAATTATTAAACACGTGACGCGTCACAATAAACACGTCACGCGTCTCACCTATTTACAGTGTACACGTTTCGATTGACAATCAATTTAAATGATGATAACGTCACTAATTCATTTTAAAGTGTCTATTTTCATGAGAAAAAAATGTTTCCGTGGAAATCCACGAATTTTGTGAAATTCACCAAGAATTGTAAGTGGTAAATAACGTTTTTGACTCAAACTGGACTAATCATGTGGCCCAACAAATAATAAGCGGGATGGATCAAGTTCATGGTTTGTATGTGGGTTCCTCATGGTGAATACATAATCCGGTAGTTAGCTGAGGTTAGAAGAGGTCAAAAACCGACAATTTTGTAAAAACCAGCATTTTCACATTGTGGGTCCATATTTGGCCAAAGGTCACCTGGAGTCATCAGAGATCAAGCATATCAATCACATCAAACAAATGAACTGCAAATATTGCCTAATAAATCAAGACAACATGATTATGCAGAGCTAATATTTTTTATAAACACCCATGGCATGAAGGTGGAGGTTACTCTTTCTTATGAATATTGGGTTCATTGCTTTAGCAAAAGGAACCTGCGACGCTTGCTTGGGTACTCTAACTCAATATCGGAAAGATGGGCTGAAGTCACACTTGGTATGTAGTCAGGTTGGCGTGTGTGTGTACTAGCATGCCACACACTTGTGGGCCAGCAGAACCCATACACACATACAGATGTGGGCCAGTTTTCTGTGTGACCTACATTTGTCACGGTTTGGCCCACAACTGTCTTTGCACAGAATATCTAAAATTAATTAATTG
>JAODAF010280570.1:0-15656 GCA_027574765.1 Molpadia intermedia
GAAGACCAAAAAAGGGGAAATTGTTGTCCCCCCCCCCCCCCCCCCCCATCAGAAAACGATACAAACAATAATATAAATAAAGAAGAGGTACAAATGATGAGTAAGTTGGTTATAAAACTATGTATTAGGCCTTTAAAAACTGTTTTACATCCATATAGCATGGAGACCTTAGAAGTTAGAGCACTTAAGCATTGAATCTCTAAAATTTAAACTGAAAGTCACTAAATTCGCAACATTTTGAATTCTGCATTTTGTGATAACGGTTATTTTTAAAACGGTCGTTTATAGCAAGTCAGCTCCTATGATCTTGAAAGACCTGTAAGTTTGAACACCTAATGTTCAGGAGTGTATGAAATGCTCCCCAGATAACTAGGAATAACCTCTTCTGAAACGACAGGAAATCGATCAGTAGATAGTTGAAACAAATTATAAAATCATATTTGAAAAGAAAATTCAAGACTAAGTTAGGCCAAGAATAATAATAAAGTGCCTTAAATATCATATGGTGCAGAGAAACAGTAGCTGGTTAAATTCATCACACACAATGTATTAGTCACAACAAAGCACATGCATATTGAATTTACTGTAAGCCTTCATCTAATCTTGAGACAACATATAACCTTTATTTGTTTCTCTCAAATTGAGAGAATTTAATCAAAAAATAAAACAACTTGACTCTTACATCCATATTAATGCTATCCACAGAGAAATCGGCTGTTGCTTGATAAAATCAAACCTTTTAATTCTATTGTTCCAACTTAATTTAGAGAGGTAGACTGTCCTGTCTATTAGTTTTACGTCTTTAATAGTAAACTATTATTACGATATCTTGGGTTGATTTTGACAGATATTGAAAATCCAAAATGAATTCTGACAGTGGTTTCAACTACTTTTATTTTATAAAGTTAGGATAATTTTTGTTTACACTAAAAGAAACCCTTTTGAATACATATAGAAGTCACCGTGTTATTGTGAGTGAGCGTATAGTGAGCGTTACTGTGGTAGGAGTATATTGTAGTTATCCTTGTGTCACCTTGTACTGTATACATTGCATGCTTCATCACTAAGGTATTGCTTCCATCCTAACATCCCAGAACCAGAGGTCCAGATTTTGAGGTACTCTTGTTGTAAAGAACTTGTACTTAATAGAATCTCCATTCTTTAGAAAAACCTTGTATATGCTGTATTTCTGAAGTGGTCTGTAGGAAGATATGCTGTGTTTCTGAAGGGGTCTGTAGGCAGCTGTAGGTAGCAAATGAACTTATCAACTCCTTAGATAAAACCTCATGTATGCTGGGTTTATAATCTTCTGGTTTTAGGAGAATAGGTTTTGATAGGATACCTTATATCCCAGACAGACATACACTGTACATCAGAAAATCCTTGACAAGCGAACAATATTATACAGTATGTACACCATCTCAAAAAAGGGCATGAACAAATTTAATAGAATTACAAAGTTTAAGGTACAAACAACCATATCATATCCACAACCTTGCATACATTACTACATAGATTTAACTGCATTGCATTGTGTGCACAATCTAGTACTGCAAGCATAGCATGGGCTAAGTACTCCATGCCATGACTATCTAGTATGTATTGTACTGCACTCATTTGCAATGCTGTGTGTTATGTTACTGATACTACAAACATTGTATGCATCGGTACATCATGATAAACATCTGGTAAACAATTGTACGTTTTAATCAGCATCAAGTACTGCTTACTGCAAACTTACAGTTACAGATTCAAATTATAGTATTAAAGTTAATTTCCTTCTAGATGCTGTGAGTGTCTCTTACTATTCTTCAGTGGAGAGAGGGGATAGGGTGCAGCCATATCCTGTGGCAGTGCAGAAATCTAGTTCCCACTCCCTACATGACATGTTTTTAATGTAGCCTAGCACAAATAATTCCCCCCTCCCAAGAAAATGTTATTAACTTAATTAACCCACTCGCTCTCCCCCTCACGAAGTCCATATCCCAGAATCCAAGCTTTTTATGACTCAAATTAGATAAAAATACATATTCCATAACTCAGAGCAGCAGAGAACTCGTAAATGTTTTAAAAGAATAATTTTAATTGTTATAAAATAATAACACACATTTAATGATTAGAAATTTTAAATTTAGTAAAGTGAACTGCACTTAATGTGCACTGGCAGTCAGCAATTTGCTGTGTGTGTTAACTGCTACTGCAAACATTACATATGTAGAAACATTTATGCTGACAAGTATACAATAGTAAACCGCCAATCAATCATTTTAACTATCCATAAATATTACACTTAATACAAAATTGGCTTAGTTTGTGTTTTAAGTGTGGTAGTACTTTACTAACCAATATGTCAACAAAGTTGCATGTTATGCATGATTTTGTGTGTTTTATTAATTATGTCTGTTTCATGTGTTCATGTCACCGTATGGTAAATTTTGCCATCAGGTTTGGGTTATCTGGTGAAATTTCAAAGTTCCTGGTGGCAACAAAGATAAACAGAAACTTGCTCTTCTATGCACATAAATAGCATTAATTGGCTGACAATGCATATGAATGATAGGTGATAAATAACCATAGTGATCCAGTTTGTGATCCAGTAACACAAGGGCTAGGTGCAGAAGGTAGCCAGTTCAATGGTGAAACTATGTACAAATGCGCTGGTAATTGAGGGTGTGCCTCACTTATGATGACAAGCTTTGTTGACAATTGAGGTTGTACCTCAAATTTGTGTTTGGTTGGAAGGGTTTACTAACAATATAAATTTGGTGTCAGGCTAACTAATAGGGTAAAAGTTGTTTCTAACTTTTGGTGGTGTATGGTGAGATTAACTTACATCCCTTTTGTGGGTTTATCTAATATAAACTGCCTAGGAACAAATTTGTGTACGTTTTGAGGTATTGCAGACAGCAGCAGTTGACCATGCATCTTGTTATAATAGTGACGTAACAGAGGGTTTGTATGAAATAGGTAGTCAAGCAAACCTGCTTGGGAAGTTCGTCATAATGTATAAATTGCTATTGAACCTCCAAAATCCAAACAGAATTACTTTCGAATTACAAATCTGTAATGCATTCTGGATGTGTTTCAATCTTCAACAAAAATAATCTGGTAAATGTTAGCAACTTGTGGAGTACACAAAATAAATATTAGTGACTTATTATATCTAACCATTGTGACATTGTGCATATTTCATGATAGTACAATTAACAAATGTATATATTATTTTTTACCACAGTCATTACATCTGTATGTGTCTGTATGTGATGCCTTGATTGTATGTATATGATAATTATATAGGCCAACTTGAATCAACCACCTGCTATGTCTGATTTTGATCAAACTTATGTATACATTCGTGAATATTAATGTGTGAGCGTGAATAAAGGAAATTTTGACAAAGCTAATTTTATGGTATAGAGGGTTTCACAGTACTACGGCCAAACCACAATGCCTGTGCATAGTATGTGGTGCGAACATACAGCATTGTCTGTGGTGCGAGCCGACATAATCATATGATTTTGTCAGGTAGTGAGACTGTTTAGTGACATTATTGTCAACCCTGTATTGGTATGAGATGTGGGTACAAATGTGGGTACCTTCTGTCTATTAGCTCCCTGAAATGTGGCCAAAGACAGCCTAAGTACTCTGAAGATTGGTTGTTTGACCTATAGGTCTTTCTGGACTAAGATAAACTTGTGCAGGCTGCAGTGAGTGTGGTTTCATGTACTACTCAATAGACAGTTTGCACTTTAGAGGGTAAACTAATCCTCTTGTGGTGGCCTGTCAAAAGGGGACAAGGGACTATACCCCACTTCACATTGGGAGGATTGCTTGCAATTCTTATTAGCTTCTCAAATATAATGAAATATTAATTACCAGTATATATTTCAATGTATGTTATAGAGTGGGCAGTAATTATAATGTTGCAAATATTTCTATTTGATTACCTTTGCAAATATTCCTCATATGGTGAAGTTTATGTCAGCTAGGTACAAACAAGCTCAATCAATGCAATCACATTAAAGTTCTCTTTGGTCAGGTTTAGTACATTGATACATAATTTCAAGAGTGTCATTAAATTTGAACAATGACTGTTATACCTTCAATAAACTGTACTTTAGGTCTGCTAGCCACTTAAAGAAAGACTGCCTGAAACCTTTAACAACTTGTCTAGAATTGATTTAGATCCAAAGTTTAGATTGAAACCACAAATTGTACCTCATTTTTTGGTTCACCAAAGAAGTACATTTGACTAAATCCAGAAGTGCTTTCACCCGAAGAATCACATTAGATTATCAAGTAACGATGTTGCAGTAACCTTTTACAAAATCGAGAAATGGTTTCGCCAAAGTAGAAACACATTCATAAATGTCACAGACAAACACAATGTCTTCAAGACATTGCATAAGGACGTTACAATTGACCTAATGCAAGAGTGCTTTCACCAGCAGATACATTCAATATATCAAGTATTGGTACTGTAATTACATTTATAAAAGTCCAGAACTGTTCATTAAGAAGAGAAGGCGTTCGGTCTTCAATACATTGAGTAAGGAAAAATGAAAAGTGCTGTAATCAGAAGTAATACATTCTATATATCAAGCAAATTATACAGTTTCAGTGTTTTCACCAAAGAAGACACTTGTTTTGTATTCAGTATATTTGATAAGGTTGTTGCAATTCCATTTACCTTTCAAATACGGTCTTCAATATATTGAGTAAGGATGTTGTTTATCAATTTTACCAAATATGTAAGAGTTTCACCAAAGATGAAACCCTATAATAGGTAAACCCATATATTAACAACTTCAAAGTTGTATTAACCAAGGAAGAGTGAAAGTCAATATTTTAAGGAATTATGAATTATATTTTTTCACATAACAATGTGGAATTCTTCATTCATATATGCTTCTTCTCATCTTCTGTAACGGGTAATTCATTTATCCTTTTCATGACAAAAGCAAATCTTATTAAATCTTTCAGCCTTCATTAGGCCCATTTCTTCATTTTGTCTCATCTTTAATCAGCACAGGCACTGAAAAGAATGATATCAGTGGTATTCTTGACAAGAGTTTTTGGTTCTGATGCCGAAGGCAGCATACAAACCTATTCGGCATGTGTATTTGTGTGTGCGTGCATGTATGTGTGTGCAACTCGAGAACAAAACAATGGATGGCTAATATGTATATATCTTGATCATAGTGAGTAGATGATCTCTATTGTTTTGGTGCTCATCTCATGAATATTAATTAGTGGTCAGAGTTTAACATAAACTTCTTGTCAATATTTCTGCAACTGTATGTTAGATTCGCTTCATACCTGGTATGGTTGATTTAGTACAGGGGTTCCAAACCTTTTTCTACTGGGGTACAATTTCCCATTTTCATAGTCCATCGAGAACAACTGTACCATCAACCTTAATTGGTGTTTATTTGCGATATATGACGTACAGTGTACTAAGTTTAGTATGGCGTGTATACCTATAGTATAGGCAAAGTGAACAATAAGACATACATACATGCACAATGGCTGATAGCAAAAAGTTGTCAGTGTATGGCATGCCATTTTAGATATCAATTTAATTATTGTGCAAAAACTGGGAGAAGCAAAATAAAAAAAGAACCATGCCACGTACCACCAAGAAAGTCCAAATGTACCACAGGTTGGGAACCCCTGTTTTAGTAGTTTGTAGGTACATACATATCTGACAAATAGGTTTCATATCATTATATTTATGAGTGGGTGGGGCTTGACTGAAAAACTTGTTAACACTTGACTCAAGAACAGGATATTGGATATTTACTATACTTATAGTCAGTCCCTATATGTGTTTAGTGTGCATCTCATGAATAGTAATAAATGGGCAGGGCTTAACTTAAAATTCCTAAAATGTCAATATTCCCACAACTGTATATTGGATTAGCTTCATACTTTGTATGCTTATGTTAGAAGCTGGTAGGTACATGCTCATCAAATCAACAAATCTCATATAATTTATATTCATAAGTGGATTTACTACTTTTTGCATGTTTTTTCATATTAACCAAAGAACAAGATATTGGATGGTTACCATATATTTGCCATAATTGGTAGGCAGCCCCTGTTGGTTATTTGTGTATCTTGTGAATATTATCTCATGACAGTGGGCTGTCATGAATATTAGACATTACTTTATGCCTTTCACTCATATATATAAATAGGTAGAGCCTAATGTGATGTTCAAAATATAAATATGTAGGCCAAGTTATGTCCATATTTTGGTATCGGAACCAATAAAGTTTTAATTTATGGTACTGATGTCTTAGAAGCAGGGATACAGTAATCTATCATGATTGTGTGTGTGTATATGTGTGATGTTTGGTTGTAAGCTTGATATCTCCATAACCACATGATGGTTCAACTGTATACCTGTAAGTAGGTTCCCCATGAGGTGTAGATGTGCCCTATTGTGTTTGGTGTCATGAACATTAATTCTTAACACATCAATAACTTTACTATGGTATGTCTGAATATTTTTGTATAGTGACATTATTTGATGTTAGGAATGTATTTACATTAAACCTTAAACCACTAAACATTACAGATCAGGATGTTTTACCTGGTACAAAATTAGAACAGGTACCCGATGTGTACTAACCGTGCCCAGGTACTAAAAATTTGATGTCTTATACTGAACTATACAGTAAACAATAACTGAATGGGGTGCATGATGCAATCCAAAACATGAAACTTTGGAGATGACTGATACATCGGATGTATCGGTAGTTGTTTTGAGTTTCTCCTGGTACTTTGCCAGGGGTCAAAATAACTGTAGCCTAATGCTATAAATGAATAACATAATTAGATCTAATTATAGCAGGTATTGTTCTATATATATATATATTGGAACATTTTCACTAAAAAAATATAAAAGTCTTGGTATAACTTGTAAATTGTCTTTGGAAATAATTTTGCTTCAATGGGAATATCTACTAAATAACCTTTTAATACTAACAGGAGAAATAACTCCTTCTTTTAAGATTGCTACTGTAGTTAAATGATCTCAGCCTGTTGGTAGGTACTTGCTGTTGCTTGTGAGTTGCTTGTGGTCATTTTCACAATATCAAAATGTCTGAAACAGACTTTGCTTGCCATCTAACTTAACCTAAAATAACCTTTACTTACCGGAGCCTATGCTTTTAAATTGCTAGATATGCTAAAATTTGAAGAATGTTTTACTGTAGGTAGTTTTTCTATGCATTTTGTTATACTTGTAACTGTGGGTTTAGGTAGTATACACTTTAAGACTAATTTTCATACTTAAATATCAACCTTTGAGTAACATGAACCCATGTTTTCTGAAACTTGGAGAAGGATTGGTTTACAATATTATTTGCCCTTTTTTGGTTTACCAAATTTTTCATTTGGTAAACTACCCTTTACTATTAAACAGGAAAGCAGTGATTGTTTTCTATTGCATAATTATATGCTAAAATGGTCACTTAACCAAGTTGATGGTTGAGTGTTTCAGGCCTCTCCTGCATGGTACACTAATAGTTGCTATGGTTTTGGGTTTTCACCAAGGTCTGTATATCTTTCAAAGCATATCAACTTACTTTACTTTGCAATTCCAAGCCTTCCAATTTAATAGAACATTTTATTAAGACAATTTTCCATTGGGCAAAGTAATCAATACTAACAGATACAATGATTTCAAATTTTTGATCACTAACCTAAAAAATGTTGGTTTTAGGTTATATAACTATTATATAGAGCATTGTAGTATGTAGACTATTTAGATTCTTACTAACATATACTAGCCTAGTATGGAAGACTTTAGCACTATATTTTTTCATATGTTGTTGTAGTTCTTTGACATTCCTGTTGCAATAAAAGCTTGCATCTATTCAATAATATTTCTTTCTACCATATGCCTTCACCATACTTATATATTTTTTCCAGCCATTCTATAACCGACAAGGACCTGCCGGTTGATTTGGTAAAGCCGAGATCCCTGAGATTCACCTTCAGTATGAAAACTACCAGCTCGAAAGACCCGGATGACATAATGGGGGAAATAAGACGAGTCTTGGACAAGAATGAAGTCGATTTTGAACAGAGGGAGCACTACCTGCTCTTCTGCGTTCAGGGGGATGGGCGTGGTGATAACCTCATCCAATGGGAGATGGAGGTCTGCAAGTTGCCGAGACTGTCTATGAATGGGGTGCGATTCAAGCGTATTTCAGGCACCTCTATGGCGTTCAAGAACATTGCTTCCAAGATATCTAATGACCTCTGTTTGTGATCCGAGAGAGCATGCCAGCAGGTGCGATGTCGTAGAGTAGTGTCGTTTGATGGCTCTAGATGTTCTGTGGTAAATGGCTGGTTGTGAAATGTGTAGTATTCAACATCACCCTAAAGTCCATTAAGGACGGGGGAATGGGGGTATTGGTGCTCTTATAAAATGTGAGAACCATGTACCCTTGAGAGATGATCATCCATCTTGCCATGGCTGAGCTGGAGGGCTTCGGGTAGACCGCTGACAGGATGTCATGTCTCTCTAGCCTATGTTTTTAAATACAAATAAGAACCTTCTTTGGAAGATGTAGAAGATAAAGTCATCCTCTGGCCTATATTTCTTAGTATTAAATGAGAACTTCATTCTTGAATGATGCTTCTAGAGTTCCATTTGATAGCTTATATTTAGACGGGGGTATCACCGGGACTAATTGTATAAAGAAAAGCTGAAACAAAGAACAAAATAATGTTGGACAAGATCACATGATACAAAACATGAAATAATGCATGTACTGTTTGTACGCTACATGTACATTCTATTCCAATTCATTGGTTTGTGTTTAATAAGAATATTGCTTGCATACCTTCATTTTGTGAATAAATGCTCTCACTAATTAAATTTGAAGATGTATATTTGGGTCTTTGTTTAGTATGGGGCCTTTGACCTCTGTGCTGAATATATGCTTGTTTGGATAATATCTGCCAGCACCAGTGGACCAGAATTAAAATCCAAGCCCTTATTTTAACCCATCATTTTAACCAGTTTTAGAGGTACAAGTTTTCAATAGTTATCAATCATTAGATCAAACACTAGTCCATTTCATGAATAATTTGCAAGTCTAAATTAAATTCTGAATGCATATTTAATATATATTAAGATATATATGTTATGAAGTAGCTGAAGCTGTATTTGCATTGTGCGTGTGTCTGGTTGTCTGACTCATTTTCTACTTGGTCTACACAGTGGTGCAGATAGATATTTGTATCACTACAACTTGGCAAAAACTAATATCCACAGGTGGTAGCTCGCACTTTTTAGTGCACCAAAGGAGAGAAGAAGATAAAGGGCCATATTTGGCATGTTCTTGAGATCATAGACCCAGACCTGCATTTATGCTATTAGTACCCAAGTCAGAGTCATTGATGTGAATAGTGATGATTGAGTTAAGCAGAAAGATTTAGCCTATTCAATGACCTCAACTGACCATCCCTGGTAAGTAAGTCTTGAGTGAATTGGAGATATTTTGCATGAATTATATTATTACTATCAATCTTATTTCCTCACTGCCAGGGTTCAATGTGAGTATTGAAATACTAGGTTATCAAAAGGTATTTCTAGTTTCTGGATACTGATGTTTTAGAAAGTTTGAATAGACAGTAATCGCAACTATGGACCAACAAGTCGGCCTTCAAGCCAAAGTTAGACATCCATGTTATCCTAGATGGTTAAGTCACTGTGTCGAAACCTGGCTCCCTATGCAGCCGATGTGCGGTGGGGGAGCATGCTGCAGTTGCTATGCTAGCTCCCATGAACAATAGAATAATCCCGACTTGATAATATTCACATTAGTAGCCACTGTGGACCCACATGTGAACCAAGCCAAAGGTGATATATGTCAATGCTACCTCAACAGCAATGTTCTTGTTCATCATTTTAGTAGCTGTTTTGGAAACCTTTTGGGCTTTCAAGCTAAAGAGGTTAGACAACCACATCACCTAGGTGGTTAACAACCATAATGTTTTTCATCATATTAGTTCTGATATTAGTTGCTGATATGAACTCAGATTTGGGTCTTCAGACAACCACATCACCTAGGTGGTTAACAACAATGTTCTTCATGATATTAGTTGCTGATATGAACTCAGATTTGGGTCTTCAGACAACCACATCACCTAGGTGGTTAACAACAATGTTTTTCATGATATTAGTTGCTGATATGAACTCAGATTTGGGGCTTTTAGACAACCACATCACCTAGGTGGTTAACAACAATGTTCTTCATGATATTAGTTGCTGATATGAACTCAGATTTGGGGCTTTAGACAACCACATCACCTAGGTGATTAACAACAATGTTTTTCATCATATTAGTTGCTAAACTCAGATTGGGACCTTCCAGTTATAGAGGTTAGACAACCACATTACCTAGGTGGTTAACAACCATAATGTTATTCACTGTATTAGTTGCTGATATGAACTCACATTTGGGCCTTCAAGCCAAAGAGGTTAGACAATGTGAAAGTATTTTTGAGGATTTTACATTCAGATCCTATCAACAATTTGAGCTATATGCCAGGGTATTATTTGTTTCAATTCTCACATGACCATTAACACATGTGACATGTGTTTTCACATTTTGTTTGCATACAGGTAGTCTAGGTTCACCCATATCAATGTAAAGGCTCTGTAATAGCTGTCTCATGTTCTAGATTATGTGCCATTTTAATTCCCATTTTTGAGGATTTATCTACCTCTTGTGTGCAAAATTAGTAACTCAAGGTTTTCTTGAATTTAAGTCTTGTTCATGTTATCAAGATTATCAGAGGGTCAGTGTGATACCCACTGGTTAAAACTGTTTGCATAAGGTTATTAAGCTTGGATACCATTCAGTTTACACATGACCAGTTCCATCTGTATGGATATGTGTGCAATTTCAATCTGAATGTGGATGGCAGTACAACTGCTTTCTTAAGAGATGTAGCAAGAAGCAGTATGTCATGTGGATCAAGTTTGTAGCAAATGGGAGCAAGGTTTGAGCCAGGTATGTAAAATTAGCATAACGAATATATGGTTATGCATCTTCTGGAAATGAAATGTTCACCTCCCTCAAAACTCATGTCTGGATAATACTTTCCACATCTATAGATGTGTCAGCATTCCTGGTCTTGAAAATTATCTGGTCCGCTTTTAGCATGAAATTGAGCACAAACTGCCATCAATCCCGTAAGAACATGGTTGTCTTCAAGGGCTCCTTTACTTTAAATGTGAGAGCTGCAATTTAGGTTACAAAACTGCTTTTCTTTTCTAATATTATTCATTCTTTAAATGTTTGAATAATGAGAGAAGTAAAAATAAATAAGGTCTAAATTATGAGTTTCCAGAAAGAATCCTTCTGCTTGCAGGATTTGCCAGGCACTCTTATTTAGCATGATATGATTGATATCTGCAATATAGTTGAATAGGACATGGCATATCATAAAAATTATTGTTATTATTATGGTTATTTATTACCTCATGGTTCCCTGTCGTCAGATAAACCATCCCAGAACCCCATGTTGACTAAATCTTACATATAAGTGACTCATCTGGCCTCATCTAGTGACTTTCAGGGGTCTGATCTGGTAATTTGCCCCAAATGTAGAGTTGCAACAGTAGAACAGAATGCTAGTAGTATTGTTCTGATTTGAAATCATTGCTACTTTCCCCAAAACCTTGTCCCACTTTTCAAAGTAATTTCAGGCTCGTACTCTTGCGTGCGAGCAATGGTTTTATTTGCTCCTCCCTATACGTACTTAGTTTCCTTTGACGTGAGTTACATCATTCCAGGCTCATGTCGTCTCATTTATAGAATTCTCTTAGGAAAGTGCAATTGCTTATGTGTACAGTTAACTTTTTGTCTTTTTTTGTTTTCCTAAGTTTCCTACTTTTTAAAGTAGGATTGAATTGCATTTTGCACGACAATCTCGTAATGGTATGCCGCTGTAGGCAGCGGATTGCTGTGTCCAGGCTCTTGATGTCAATGTAGTATTTTGTTCTTCTCTCATTTTACGAGGCACATGCACATGTAGTAAGTAGGTCAAGTGAGCGGCTGCAGAGATAAACCAATTTAATATTTTATGCGAAACTGGTATTATTAGCTTGAAGCCCACTCTAGCAAAGTAAGTCTATGCAGCATGGTTTTATTACGAATATCGTGATGCTTTCTTATCATATTGAAGGAGAGGCGTTTGGCATCAAGTTCAAATTAATTTATTAACATTACATTTTTTGTCTTCTAACTTTAAAGGAAACATTGACTGAAGGTTACTATTGAATGTATTCCAAGCAATCCATGGTCATCAGGTATTTAGTCATAACATAACTTCCAGTGCAGGGAATCGCTGACCTAGGACCTGGTAAATACTTGGGCGTTTGAATAGATAAGGATTGACATTCGACCTATAGTTAGTCAGGTGTTTTCTCATGACATAGCTTGCAATAGAGGTGAATGGCTGACATTTGACCTGAAAGTGATGAATATTCAGCTAATAGTTGCATCAAGCTATAAACCAATCTCTTGCAACTATTCCTTTGTTTAGTCTCTAGGCTGAACTTTGAAATATACCTGACGTGTGAATAGTGAAGTGTTTAGTCACATGACTCACCCACTGACCTACATGTACCATTGTTTCAAATATTTTCATTCCTTCATTGTCATAATGGGGGAGGAGGGCGGGGGAGTTCTTAGTTAATAGAGGGTGTTATTAAAAATCAATAACAACACATATCCTCCCTCCATTACTGTATATCTCAAATTTGGCATATTGGATGTTGATGTATTGGTATTTTTATGGTAAAGGATCATTTTCAGCAAGATTGTTAATTTTCAGTGTTGTATGTTTGTTACATAGTGAGTTTGTATGTGATCTTGATCTTTTGGGCAGGATATATCAATATTCTGGTATGATATTAATTATATTTGGTATATGAGTACTAGAAGATTCCATGAATTTCAATGATTGGACGGGGCTGGTGTTGATATCTATATAGTCCCATGAAATGAGTATGTGACACTGACTGTATCTGTAATTTTAATAGGGATGTATATCTGCTGGTGTTATTACAGAAATAACAATATAAATACAAAATAATATCACTTGATCAGGTCATCATGCTATACTACTTTATGATGCTAGCACCAGTGCTCATTCTCCATATAACCAACTGGGCTCTGTTGTTTGAAGATGCAGTGATCACGGTGACAAACAGATTTTACCTCGATGCCGTGACCCAACGCTGCAGATTCTGACATTTTCCCAGAGTTGTTCATAGCCCTATAGATCTATGATGCATACAATTAGTTGGATATAAATACACTTACTGTATATGTAAGGTGATGGGGTGTATGTTGATTAAAGTGATATGCCAGTATGTAACGATTTGCCAGTTTTCGACATCCTCTAACGGTGAATTGTGAAAGTTTCAGCTACTCAATATAGCATATTTACAAGGAACACCCCCCCCCCTCCAGCCCAATTATTGAATTATTTCACTTAAAATACAAGTAGGAAGTGATTTGTACCACAGGTTCTATAAGTGTCAAGTCTGCATCAGTCAATGTTCCCTTTGACCCAAAGCACCTCCTCCCGCCTTGAGCCTTCTTTGTGGAAGCCCTGTTAGGGGCTGATGAAGCATCAAAAGGTTTCATGGGGGGCCCTAGTATACAGCATCTGTGTTGTCTTCATTTTTTAGAGATCATTGATGATGATACAGAGTTAACACAGCACTCATTTCTAGAGTCTGTTAAGTTAAATGTCTTCATAAATAGTTTATAATTATTTTTTACATGCTACAACAATCAAATGAATGACTTGTGTGTTGTAAATAACCTTGAAGACCATTCTAGACCAATATCCAACGTTTAAGGGAAATTACATCATTTAATTTTTTTTTTTAAGATTAATGAATTGTGTACCTATTTTTTTTAGTTAAGGACCAAAGCCCTGATTTATATTTAAAAATTACCAGTGAAACATTATCCTTCCATCTGGGTGTTAACTCCTAGTCAGGGCACCTGCATATGGGTTGTAGTACAAGTGCAGTCTGCAATTTTCACTGTGGCAGATTCACTGTTCTGTTTGCAGTTTATGTAAACTAAATACACATCACCAGATGAAACAGAATAGAATGGTATTCACAGACAATTTTAAATTAAAATTTAATCCGTAATGTATCAATATGACAGTTATTTTCATGGAAATGAATAAGACAACACGTCTGTTCACATTCATGTGGAGCTTGATTGCTGTCTGATTCCTTAATAGCAAGCCAAAAAGGAAATAACTGCTATGATGCCATGCACAGCCTACAGATGTGGTGGTAATTATATTTGATGATTTGGGGCCGACTGTAGATCCAGGTATTCAATCTCTCCTCGGTACATCGTAGGTTAAAAAGGAAATGTAGGCCTTTTTTTGAAAAATTTTGTGCACTGTTCCGTTTAATGTCCAAAACTCTTAGATCAACCAGTGGTATGTCTAGCAGTGGTGGCGCTAAGGGGTTCTGTCCAGGGGAGGAGATTTAGTGTGTTTGGTGTGATCTAAAGTGCTAATATGCCAAATAAATCGCTTAAAAGTGGTACCAGTATTCTTATTTTTTTAGCAAGCAGCGGGCAGCCTTCCCTCATGGGTCAATCTCTGTCACAGATGTCTTGTTAGAGCCATGATCTCCTTATATCAAGACTCCAAGTTTTTACATTGTCATAAAATGAGTTGGATTTTTAGAAGGCGAGGGTGAATTGAGAATGGTGTGTTGCATAAGTGGTGTTTTTCTATTCAATATTTAGTTATTTCTTTAAATAAAAATAGGGCACATTATGAAATATGTGCTAAATATATTTTATTGTCAGAGTTTTAAGTAACTGAAATTATAGGGTGCTGATTTTAAAATCACAGAGTTATGTTTAAGTGGATGCAGAACTAGATAAAAATAAGCATGTCCAGGTCGGAATGTGTAAGATTTGCATGCAAAGAAGCAATTAGATCAAATAATTCTAAAATTGAATGGCACCCATTAGTATTGCAAGGTAATCAACATTATTTATTTATATGTATATATATATATACATATACATGTATTTATTTTGTCCAAAACTGACACTTTAGTGCCAGGTGTTGTGTTCAGGTTTTACTGTTGGGTGGGTGGGGTGCAAGGTTTAGGGATGTCTTAAAGTTTTAACAAGCAAGTTCAATTTTTCCGAACTCCACTTATAGCTAAATGTACACGGTGGAAGACTGAGTCCCAGCCTCATACCCTAGCTGTTATAAAGGTCAATTGATCAGGAGGTCCTTGTTCAAGTCCCAGCCTCATACACTAGCTGTTAAAGGTCAATTGATCAGGAGGTCCTTGTTGAAGTCCCAGCCTCATGTCCAAGCTGTTAAAGGTCAATTGATCAGGAGGTCCTTGTTCAAGTCCCAGCCTCATACCCTAGCTGTTAAAGGTCAATTGATCAGGAGGTCCTTGTTCAAGTCCCAGCCTCATACCCTAGCTGTTAAAGGTCAATTGATCAGGAGGTCCTTGTTCAAGTCCCAGCCTCATACCCTAGCTGTTAAAGGTCAATTGATCAGGAGGTCCTTGTTCAAGTCCCAGCCTCATACCCTAGCTGTTAAAGGTCAATTGA
>JAODAF010281681.1:0-15649 GCA_027574765.1 Molpadia intermedia
ATATCCATGTTCAATGGGCCTAAGAAACCATCAATGATATCCATGTTCAATGGGCCTAAGAAACCATCAATGATATCATTGTATAGCTAATATTAATTGAAATCCTGTTCGCGCGCAGTTCTCCAAAACCATATACCAGTATATCTGTTATGACTTCTGTATACCGTGTACTCTGAACATATGCAAACCATATTAAAGTGTCATTTATGGCGACTTACATTAGTCATACTATTATGTACATATACAGTATACTAAGATATGTAGTCATTCTAATTATGACTTCTGGCCTGTTTGATATTAAAAAGACAAGCAACTTAGGAACGGGATATTTACATTTGTGAAATATGAAGGACCTTGTATAGAATGCTGGCTATTTGCTGGTTTTATAATGCACTACAATTTGGGAGAACTTCAACACATGTGCTCTTTAAATTAACACGGTAATTGCCTAAGCACGTATACCAAACAAATACCCATGAATTTTGATTTGTATTATGGAATGTTAGACAGGCGAAATAAAACTCATGACCGCTAAAATTACCTTAAGCGTTGACAACAAACATTTTGAGCAACTACGCCTGTGGGGGACATTATTTATTGGAGCTGGAAATTTTGCGAGGCCCTTAAATTTTTTATAGACCAGATAGTTTAGGTTAATGTAGCAATGTAGAACTGTAGCAAGGAATGGATACCCAATAAATCAATGCATATTTAACTCTTAGTTGAAACTTGAGAGTTATGTTTAGGATTAATTGGTGTTGCCAAGACAGCAAATTACATTAGCTGTGGGATCTTAGAAAAGTAATAAAAGTGACAATATGGACCAACCGTCCAAAATGCAATTAAAATGTGTTTTATTTTCATCATACATAAAAACGAAAGTGTCAAATGACCAAACTTACTACTTTGGAAGTTATTTTCACTACAAAGGACGTTTTATGTAAGACTTTTCCAATATCACTAATGCGATTAACATGATAAAGTATTAGGAGTTATTAGTGCGAGGCGAATTGGTCCAATTTTCCAATTGTGCTTGGGTCCCGTCACGTGGAGTATACGCACTCGGCCCGCGTGTTTATATTTTGCGAACGCTAATTACGGTATGTAAGTAATCATGGTCTAGACTCCCGGTGAAATAAGCAACTGTGATTGGTTGAAATTACACTCCATTGCTTATCTGACCTGCAAAAATATAAACACGAGGACCGGGGGTGCATATACTCCACACGAGGGGCCCCATTCCGACCGGCCCACACTAGTGTTCAGCGCATGTACAGTGACTTAACAAGGACGACGGGCGGTTCAATTTCTAGTTCTAGTCGGACAGCGTATTGCCAATGTACCCGAATCATGGGTTCACAAGCGCCTATAAACGGCGTTGCATACCGTATATTGTCATCGCCGGAGAAGTAGTCCAAATCAAAGTATTACAAGCAATATTAGAAGTTGAATTAGAAATTGTTTTGTCAAGTTTCCGGGAGTCCGAGATCGGTAGAGTTCGAGACCCAGAAAATATAAATATGTAAAGTAGGACGATTCCACAGTGGTGCCACCAAATTAATGTTTGGTGTATCACCTGCAGGCTTTACATTAAATCACATGTTCGTGTCTGCTCGTGTTTTGGATGGTATGAATACCCGGCAGCTAATGACTGCGATTCCTGATTGTAAATACCTTACGATGTAACTTTCTGGTAACATCATCACTTCAATATGTATTTATCACATTCATTCACAGCGGGAACTCATCACAATGTGATGTATTAATAACTGTTGAAACCAGGACTTCTGATCATCTGATTGACTAATTACAAGAGTGGGTAATCTGAATATTATTGAGATAGAAAAGGATTGCAAAGTAGATCAATTATTATTGAATGTTATGCGGCGTAACTTACTAATAGTGTTAGATCAGGTAGTTTTATCCATTCTAATGCAAGAGTAAAATAGCCGAGATTTCGGAGAAAGTTAATCAAGTCATAGCTGAATTTCTCTGAACAGGGTCAACCCAAATTGTAGCAATAGGAACGAGACAAATGACTAGCAATTGTATTCATGAGCGTAAAAGCAATGTAAAATTTCACAAATATTTGATATCCCACATGTACCTCGGTAATATCTTTAGATATATATCAGAATTATCCATTGTTAGATCTCTTCGGTGATTCCAAATCACCATTTATAATATATCCATAATTTGTGTTAAAGCGAAAATTGTTGGTCTTAAGATTTAATAAATCAGAACGTTTATTTTAATTTTGCACGGAATTATTCTTAAATCTGATGTAAACTTAACTTGTATTTTAAGTGGTTTCCGCTTTGCATTTTCTCATTAGAAACAAATTGCTAAAATACCTCTCAGTTTGAAGGCAATATGTTTAATTGTCATGGATTTTTAGTCTTTTTTGAGTCCATGTATATTTGCGGTTGACGATAAATAACCCCAAAAAGTAACCAAAAATAATAAGTAACCCAAAAAATCAAACATATGCCCATATGCCCTATATATATACCGATATATCTAACAAGACACTGATCCAACTACGTCACCTAAAATATTCCATCACGGTTACGACCCGAAGTAGGCGATCTCGCTACTACATACAATCTGCGAAATCAATTGATCTAATCGCCATAGTTTTAGCCATCCCGTGGGACGGATTAAGTACTACTGTGGTTATTCAATATCGCTTATCCGTCCTTGACAATTATGACAGCTTACACATTCGTTGACAAGTCAGCGGGCACGCGCGGGACAGGAGTTGATCGCTCGCCTCTCTTACCTGCAAGGTTATCATCTCCCTCGCTCCTTCATAGCCTCCAGCCTATTTATAGTTGGAAAACTGACTGTTGCGGAGTGTTAATTGGATAATCACCAATATTTGAGGAGATGGGATGTAATGAAAATACGCGGGGTATTTTATAATGTTGTAATCCGAGGTGATAATGTTTACACAAACATCTTTAATTCGACTGCTGATGGTAACCCGATAGGCTGACGACTTGTGTCTACAGTCTATGTTTAGCTAAATGAAACCAGTAGTTCTAAACTTGACACCCACAGCAGAAAGTAAAGAAGTTTTATCTTTCCTGTACTCGATATGCGAAATAGAAGTAAAATCTGATCAAATCAAATTAACTTTACCAAGTCATTTTGACAAAGACGTTATATGGGCAGGCTTGGCCGTAAAGTGTCTTAGGCTATGGTTACTATAGATATAAAGATATATTAAAACCCTTAAAGCTGCTCATGGAGTCTGAAATAGAAATATCGTTAATAATTATAAAGCGAGTATGCATATAAAAATAAATACAAGGAATGCATACACTTACTGGATTAAGTTGCGCAGTACAATATTGAATAGAGCAGGTACATAAATGGTTATTAATTATTCCAGAAACGTCGACTACGGTACGTTTCAAAAAGCGATTGTAAACTCTTTTGTTGGGGACGTGTCCTTCTGCCACAATACCGTCTAACCCCTACCCCCAAAACACTAAGGAATTAGATACGTTTACCAAAAATTGTCCTTGTTGAGTTTGAAAAGGGTTACATGTATATGCATCTTTATTAGGGAAAGTACTGTAATCTAATACAAGCAAAGTACACCTCGCTACTTGATATTGTGATTGTATCCGACATTTAAAGTAATTTTTAAATGGTCTATTATTGGAAATATGGAAGGAGAATTGCATCATCGTAATCACAAAAATGGGGTTCTGTAGACTCTTTAAGCAATTACGTCACTAATTTACAAGGAAACCCATAAAAACAGTAGAGTATAATTTTGCCACTTTAAGCAATTACGTCGCCGAGTTACTCATAAATACAATGGCGTATCATTTTATATAATCTAGTAGTCCTTTGAATGTAATTTGTTGTGTGACTAGCAAAAATTATTATACAACTTCAACTTCTGTTGAAATGGTTCTCGTATAAAATAGGCTAGGCCTATCTATATATTGAAGTATTTTACTAGTTGATGTAAGAAATTGAAAACAATTTTTTTTCTTTTTTTTGATGCAATTATGTATATAAGGCTACAAAATATACTATTCGCTTAACTGCGATTCATATTCAGTATAACAGGGCACAAAATAATATTACTTATGGCTGTTGTGATATTTGGGATAAATATAATACAAAGTATAATAGAAAAGATATAATACTTACAGAATACATAAATATATAGTACAAAATATATAATACATTACCGATTATACCGATATTTATGTTGAAATAAATCAGATTTGACCTCAACATTTTGGCTACAATATCAATCATTTGTTATCTTAATTTTTATTCTTAGCATATTCACGCTTCCCGGTACATAGTCCATTACATTAGTACTCTCATAAAAGAATCACCCGAAAAATAACTAAATCTGGGCACTTTTCTATCAAGTGAAGTTTCATTCCTTGCTGAGTAACATTCCACCAAAATGCGTCAAAATGAGTGAACTATCACTGGATATTATTTTTTCTGACTATAACATTGTTTTATTCAGGGATACGGTATTGTTTTCAGTGAAGGGAGTCTGCTTTCTATCTGAAAGCTTTGCTGTGGCCTCATGCAGTCAGTTGATTTTATGGTTATTTTGACTATGGTCCCAATATGTATATTGTTATGTTGTTTACGTCATGTTATTATATATATTCCTTCAATGCTAGCATATATGTTTAAATTATGATGTACGGTATTATTATATGCAAATGAAACCTTTGAATAAAAGAAAGATTGAAAACTTTTTGGAGCGATCTAATTGTTTTCATTTCTAGTAAACAGGTAATATCTTGCATTACTCATATAGTTATCAGTCGAAGGAAATACCTAAGCATCCGTTTAATTGATGTACTGGGTTACACCGTCCAGTCGATACAAATATATAATAACAACCTACTCCTGCATTAGTGAAATAGTAGTCCGCAATTTTAACTGACTTTAAAAACGGTTGGTTTAAGCCTAGGCGATTCATGTATTATATCTGATCAGTTCTTCAATTTCTCAACAAGATTGTAAGAAATTAAATACCTGACTACTTGTGAACTTGTTATGATAGTCAAGTAAACGAAACTTTAGAATAATTGCGTCACGTTAGATCGCCAGAAGAGATTGTCTCATCAAGCAAACTGCTCTTAATGTTTGAATGTTTTCTTCAGTGAGAAGAAAACATATATCGGTAAAGAAAAGCAAAGGGATGTAATTCAGGAAGGCGAAATCTAAAGAATTGAAGAAGGGCAACAACAAGCGCCTTGGAGACATTCTAAATTCCTTCCAGAGAAGGTGGCAAAATGCCCACGTAAGCCTGTCAATTTATGACAGGTACGTAACAAGCATTGCGACAGAAAGCCAATTTACGTGCCGTCATACCTGCCTAAAAGAACATCAACTGCTAACATTTTGGAGAGATTTTCCCCGAGTCTATATGTATACCTTACACCTGTTTTGGTCATTACATGCTAACGGCTCTTCTGTCTGACGGGCCGGCTTCGTTGTGATGACCGGTATACTCCAGTAGTGTTTTAGTAGCTTCATTATAGAACCTACACTGACAGGTCTGCGCAATTTTATCCATAACATATTTTATGCGTCCTTTACCTCCTTACCTGATTTATTTTTAACGAATATGACAGGTTTACTAGCCATGAAGGGTGGCTGAAAATCATACAACACTCTAAAAGAAGATTAAATAGCCTATATGTCCTTTGTATCCTTTCCTGTGTTTTCATGTGTGTGGTTAATATTAGAATTTGAATACGAATGTCTGATATAAATAAAACCGGAAACTGAAAAAGGGTTTCCATCCAATACCGGTATGTTGTTTATGGATACGTTGATTAAGGTTTCAAAAACATTCGTACATGACAATAAATTTATGAAACTGTAGTTGATATGAAAGATAGGCCTACATGTTATAATGTTTGAGATATAATGTTAATGTAAATTAAATATTAGTTTAATAATTATATTAATGTGAATGAAATATTTCGTTACATAAACATATATGGTACCGGTACGGAACCTACTCTACGGCATCAATTAACATCCACGACAGTATTACTAACAGCAACCTGGTCTTCCAGCAAGCTTTTCCATCAAATCTGGTTCTGGAACCAGCCAATTCAGAATCCCCTGGTTACTGGGCCATTTGACAAGCAATCCAATTAGAACTCAATGCCATTAACCCACCTAGCCGTCATGTGCCCAGGCAAACGCATAAACACACACAACACTGTATAATTGATTTATTATGCTAATCATCACATATAACTAACTATAAAAGCTAACAAGCTAGATGTGTGTTTATTAGCAGAATACAATCATCTTGGAAGTTGTGTCTTGCAGCTCCATAATGGGATGATGGTTAGTCTTATTAAAATGAGAGATAAGAACTAATATACTTGGACTGTAAATGTCTAAAGACAAGTAATCCACATGTCACCATATCAAGTATGAATGTAATACGGGCATACGATTATTATCGACATTTTAAGGATTTGAATTTTAAGCTCCACCCACTCAAATGTATTTAAACAATTGGATACTAACAAGTAATGTAGCCCGATTGCGTCTCTCGTCTGGCAAACTATATGAAACATAGCCTATTTAACATCTATTGCAGGTCGAAAGAAAAAAAATGTCATGCATGATAACCAACTGGACATTTGATTTCATCATTTATACTTGTATGTTGTTTGTATTGACATGATGACAAACCATCCACAAATCAGTTGTTACTGCGATTATTATGCTTTGCTAATCCATTCAACACGCATGGCTACAAAGATGAGTCAATGTCTTTCTTTCTGCAACTTTGCGGCCAAATATCACATTTTGTTGCTATAAATTATTTTTATTATTCAATAGGGCATACCACTACTCACAAAACATTGCTAACTAGGCTAAGTACCGTAGTTATTATTAATATCATAGAGGGTTCAAAAAGACCTAAACAAGTGTGTGTGTGTGTGAATGTGTTTTTGTATTCTTCCAAAGACCTCAACCCCGTCTTCTCGGACTGTATATAATGACTTGTACGTATGCATCAATGTATGTATATGTGTGCGTGTCAAACAAACAACCTACCTACTATACTTACCTTCATCTGTGTCGCATCGATCTTGGTCTCGACCGCGTCGTTAAACCTCATTTGTCTCGTCAGTTTTAAACCTACAAAGGGAAGGCCAAAATAAATTATTTTCAGCATTTAAGAACCACATAATCTTTTATAACCAGTTCATCGGTTGGTATGGTACATTGGTAACGTGCCTCAAATTACAATACGGAATACTGGAGGCTTCCTGACATACCTATACTTATACCTTTTAGTCTTTAAAGTGGAGTTATCCTCCTTTTGGAAGGAGGATGGTTTGGGAAGTTATTCTCGAGTCATCAGCTGTTTCCTCCTTTCATGTTTCATATTCTCTCCTGAAAGATGGGCGAAACTTGATCATGTAAGATTCCATGTGAAACTGTTTAACGGATGGCCTGTTTTATCTTTCACAGACAAATATTGGTGGCAACAGGCTCATTCTCCTTCGATCTTAACGTCACGTGGTCTGGGATACTCGTCGTCACTCCATCTACCGTCAGAATCGAGCTATACCTACCCGTCGTCAATCATTACCCCAGCACACTTGGACACGCCCATTCTCCCTCACTATCCAGTAGAAAAGTGCGGATATGGATATTTGACGTCATCGTACGGTCATCTGAAACAGGCTGATATTCTTAATGGACAGGAATTGGGCTACAAAGGGGCGCCGAGGCGAAAGAAAACATGGTCAAGGGCGGTGTTTACAAGCTTACAGCGACGTGGACTAGAAAAGCGGTTCGAAGTGCAGAAATACGTAAATAAACCGGACCGAAAACAGTTGGCGTCTGCATTGGGTCTTACAGACTCGCAGGTAATTATGCGACGTCTTCAACACGTTGTGCTAGTTCTTAATGACATGTCTTGTTCATAATACGTTTTCTAATTCTAATTTGCCAATTCTAAAGTCCTATTTCTTCCTAAGCTCGCAATACCAACGGTTACCGTGTATCTATGATATACCGGTACTGTTGGTGATCTAGCTGACAAAACTATAGCATATTATGCTATTTAGTACTTACGAGCCTTTACCATTGATGATTACGTAACATGCAATGATGCAAGAGGTATAGGTACTTCACTAATTGGCATTCGCGGTCAATACGTCGAATGCGATGGGCACTTATTGAGAACATATATCTAAAGATCTCAACTATAAGCATGTCATAGCTCGCAGTCATGTCACTTGATTACAAGACCTGAAGGTACCGTACTCTTGAGATTGCACATATGCAAAAAATTGCATTTTGGTCCGATATCCGATTAATCAGGTTTCGCGATAAAGATATTTGTAAAACGTTTTAATTTACAGCAATCGTTGACTTTGGTACGTAAATTTCGACAAGCATAGTACGAGTTATAAGCCAACCATGTTTATTTTTCATTTTCAGGTAAAAGTTTGGTTCCAAAATCGTCGGATGAAATGGCGCCACAGTCAAAGGATTAAGAAACAACAAGAGAAAGCGTTTCCGAACTCGCCACATCCAGAGCTTCCCGATTAATTGCGATATTTCTGATTTAAAACCAGAAATAACTCCTGTGATTAAACTTCGGAGAAAGAATACGAAGGAGGATATCGCGGTGATACATGGATAAGACAATTATACAAAAGGAAAAGCAATACAAGAACAAAACTTCTAGAATCTAGCGCACTGTATTTAACTTTAACGCATTGACTTGTGTATATTCTCCACAAAGACATTTGATAAATTCCCCGAATCTTAATATTGTGACAGCTTGAACACTTGAAGTGGATTCACGATAAATTAATTGTCACCCACTTGTCATGGGGTGTTTAATGTACGCAATATAATTTAAATCATCATCGAGTTTAGTTTCGACTCGTGAGAGTTTTAATAATAGTAGAGTTTCTGGATACGAAACTATTGCTGTTAGAAAAAAATATTTTTTGCATTGAAGGACTATCATCACATTTACCACTGTCTAATATACAGATCATTCAGAGATACGTATATCAAAGATCATATACACCCGATAAATGCTTGTGAACCGCCTTGAACATTCGCAATGAGACTATATGTACTTTCATCAAATTGTGACGTTATTTTAGCTACACGGGAGGCGCACCTATCTCACTCATGTTCATATGATTCAATGGAAACTGGACTTCGGGTAAACCAATTAGCGACAGTTCCACTACAGTATAGTCATAATTCTTGTTGGACACTACCTATACATAAATGATATGCAGTGCGGTGACTGCGGTCCTTGAACTAGAAATATTAACAGGTGAACAAGGATTACTTAAATGTTCTTTAATAATATGCATATTTCAGTGGTATCGACAATGCATTGAACACTAATTTTCGCAAATCCGATTTTATATACCGTACATCAAAGGAAATGTTTTACTTTTTTAATTATCATGACGTAGCCTATATTCTCTCTGCGAGTGAATTTAATGGAATATTCGTGTATAGTATTCCACATATTGTGATGTGACTATCCCCGTCAATGGCGAAATCCTCTTGAACGATAGTACACCGGTGCACTCTATGGAGTTTCTAGGGAGATTGCGCACATCGCTAGTTACAGAAGTATAAGAGTACTGATCGTTAATGCGTCCAGTGTGATCGTTATTGAGGTGTTGATGTGACGTCACGTCACTCAATTTGTACGCCAGGCGCTTGGGCACACACAGCATGAAATGTATACCGGTACGTACTTGCTTGAACACGTACGCGCGCAGTATTTACACGTACATGAACAGCCAAATAACTTCCATATCTTTAGTGTAATTGCGCGCATAATTTCGGCTGCTGCATGGCAAGTTGACAAACACAAAATTACGTCGCCATGCGATAAACCACAATACATGCATAAACGCGTGGTATATATATGTCAAAGGTCACGGTGGTTGGTTAGGAGTTATAACATCCTAGACGATATCTTCACGCCGTTGAATATATGATACCGTAGTTAACGTAAGAGACTTTCCTGTTTATCTGACCATACTTGTCGCGATCAGATCTTGAGATCGATGGCAGCGAAATGTGTATTTTTCGTTTTAATAATATTAATATTCGACGGTTACAATTTTTTTAACGATTTTAACTAGATGAAAAGCCAATACTTCAATATTTAGTAATACGTTCCGGCCATGTCTTGCCGGTGCGATCTGTGGATGGACTCATGGTGACTATATGATCACATTAAATCATTTCTTCATCTAAGCCCGGTGATTGCTTTAACCTTTAGCAAAATGTAAAGGCTCGTTAACAGGCTTTCGAAGTTTAATGACTTCACTGTCGTTTGATATGAATTAATGGCACCAATTAAATCCATACAATGTATTTATATGATAAACATATAAACAGCGTTTAATAATCAGACAAATGACATTTAAATAAGGGGAGAATCGTCGCTGTGACAAACGATCACATAATCTCAATAGCTCTGGAAAGTATTTAAAGTGAGGGGCCAATGGGACGGCGTTAGTGATTAGTACATCAGTAACGAGGGGGAGCCCACATGCCCGTACATGGAGCCTAATGGGATGCAGTGAGAATGACCGGTGGGGGACAGAGAAGAGTCCCCAGGAAACTGTCATTCTCCATAAGAAAACATAATTCAGAGAGATGCTAAACATGTAACATATTATATTACAAGATATGTTTGCGTGTAGCATTCCCAATTTGAAATTGTAATTATCTATCATTTATTTATGGCTTTTTGATGGGCTCAAGGTTGGGGACATGCCCACCCGTGCCATTGGTTGTATATTTACCGAACTTCAAAATCCAGACTACAAATTTCTGCTGATATAATGGTAATGAAACATCGCAAAAACTATATAACAAATAAACGAATGTTTTGCTGACTCTGTTTATTCAATGGATGTAAAACATGACTGAAAAGTATCCATTTTATCCGTTTTAAACTATTGTCAAATTTCCTTCAACATTTTAATGCGAAATGTAAATACTTGCAACGATTGAGACGGAAGCATTTTTAGTGAATCATAACGCCCTCTATATGAACCACAATACTCTTACTGCACACACGTCTTTAAGCGTTCACGCGAACCTCGAAACTAAAGTAGTTGTTCGGTTGTTTTAAACAGGCCGACAGTGAAATGTTCCGCGATCGATATGACGAACAGCCTGATGAACAGCCTACGGAACCCGCGTTGGGCCAGGCTATTTCGATAGTTTCGGCCGACCGATGGTCCAGTTTTGCACTATCGAAGCTAACTGGTACAGGAAGTGTCGCAGAAGTCACACAAGAAGAAACCAAACGGCACCCATGTCAGTATACGCCATCAAAAGAGAAATAAATTCAGACACAGCAAGTACTGCGGTGTAGCCTGTATAGGGGCGCACTAAATATAACCTTGAAATCACCTAAAAATTTTCAGTTCAACCTAAAAATGGAAATGATACCCAAGGGCTAAGTCAGGGGCGGGCAAACCGCCACACCCAACTGCCCTTTCTTCACGATATATGAGAAATGAAAAACAAATGCCTGATATCTTATATGAGGCATAGAGAGGTGTGAAACCCACGCAAAATACAGTACCGCATATAATTTTGACAGTATACCCTCCTCGGGCCCAATATTTACTTTACTACTCCCCAAATACTAAACTAATTATGGATCCGAAATTTTTGAAAGGGTCGGTGTAGTACCGTATAGTGAAGTATGACCCAACTTCAACCCTCGCCACCCAACCCCCACCGCATACCCCATCGCATACCCCATATAATCTCAGTAGGCTGTTATTACCAAAACTGGTGTCGCGATTAGTACCAGTTTAAAGAGAGCGTAATTTTGTGTTACACTAATGTACAATAGGCACGATAGCCTACAGTGTTAGGCGATGGGCTGGGGATTGAAAGCAATTACAGAGGTTAATTGCTTGTTTTTTGAATATTCACGGTGATTTTGTTGGACGGATTACTGTCCTTGATGGATTGTATCAAAATAAAATAAAATGTCCGGATTTAGGTTTATGTAAATGTGAATCATATAATCACAGTGTGTGGTATGCTATTTTTATGGAGTGATAATATGCATGAAATATGGATTATGGTTCATCAAACTGAAGCGCAGCGAACAACATGTAGTTATTCAGAATCGTTGTGAAAGATATAAAAATAATAAAATACAACATATAGCCTTTAAATATTATTGCCTTGGTTTGATTTTTCTCTTCTCTTCTAATCACATTCTCATACCCAGAATGCAAACATTTAATAATAAACTTCGGTACATTGGTATTTGAATTAGCCCCAAGCCCGATCGCCACTTTGGAAATTTGATAACAAGTCACTCCATGGTAATGTTGTGTACGTACTTTTCACCCCTTGTTTAAGCGCTAAAGGCTATAGGTTAGGCAATGGTAACGGTTAGACCCGACGCTACTGTACGCCAAGAACCAACAGACGGTACTTTACGGACATGAACACATGGTATTAACTGAAGATCAAGATACTAGTTTCAGGTTTCATTCATTTCACCAAATATCACCATACATTGTTTATGTTGGTGTCAAACGATGGGCCACTTCTGAACAACATAACTATACTATACATATTTTAGTAGGAGCATGTATTCTTTGTAAAATATTGGTTACAAATGGTACCAAGTGCTGACCTACAAAACCAGGCGGCGCTGTGAAGAGTGTGGTGCAATAAGTAACTGGTGTTTAAATGGTTGAGGAATACAATATAGTACCGGTAAATAAAAGTTTTCCATCCGGATTAATTTCAATGAAATCTACAGATGGCTGTAAATACCATTAACATCATGAATGTCGTTATCATTACTTTATGTGGAGGCGGATGATATAAAGGACATGAAAACTGCCCAGGAGGTTCGAAATAAACATAGACTGTAAATTATCAATAATTGCTTTTCTACAATAAAATATTTTATGATATTCTGTTTACAGTTTTTTGAACATGAAGTTTTATCACGTGGTCCTATCATAGTAGTGTTAGTACGGTATTTAATATTGCCCTGTGGATATTGAGGTGATACTGACTGCTAAGAATAAACGGCACGAATTTGCCAAATGTTATTCTCAACTCAAGAAACATTCCAATCAATTGCACTGACATAGGCTAAGTTACATGTTCATGAGTTCAAAACATCCGGTTACCCCGAAGATGCATGTGTAAAGGCTGTTGACATCAGAAAATTATAGTTAGGGATTGGACAAATGCGCTATCGCGTTTTTTAGATTAATTGCGTTTTTTCAATTTGCCAAATATGTCAGTTTTTCTGCATTTGCCCAATTTATAGCAAAATTCAGCAAATTGATATTTTTTTGTCGTAAAAGACTGAAAATGTCGTTCTAAATATACCTCTGATTGTTTACCAAACTTTCCCCACAAATATATTCTAACGAATAATATTTGTAATTGTGGCCTGCATGCGCTGTGATTATTAATGAAATGGGTTAAGTACTACACCGTGTACGAATCGTCAAACACAACCACCATATCAAACAGGCCAGTATGACGATGAATCTGGTACTCAATATAATATTATAATTCTTGACAGATGCACAAAAAACAACAGGGGTCATACGGGGACTCACAAGCAAGTGCTCTTGGTCCCACATATAATTGCTGGGGTATGACGTTTAAAGACTTGATAATATAGACTTGAAATACTATATGTATTTCCTATATACTGGTGTTTGTTTCACACCAAACAGAAGTCGTTAAAGTCGAGATAGCCGATTTCATTCGGCAAATCAACGATGTGTGGTCGTCGACATATAGGTTAACGAGGCTTACTTTTCTTCAAACGTTCACTATAACGATGCATAACGTGTCGAGTAGGCCACATAAAACACAGATATCTAAATCATGGTATCAATAAAAACAGCTGCATGCGATGGTCATCGTGGATAATTGTGTGTTGTTAACATAATAGTACCAATTTATTGGTTAGGTAAAAGACAAATTTATGAGATACCAAATAATGACCGCAGACTATTAACGAATAGGTGTGACCGGAATAAAACCGGGCGATAAAATTACATTTTGCTGGTGCGAAAATTGGTCGTAAAAAATGGATCAACGGTAAATGGGTAAACAAGTAACTCAAATGGTTTAAGAAAAACCACATAAAACTAACTGGCGGGAAAAGATTAAAAGTAATGGTGGAGTCAATATACATTTAGAAATTTGGACTCTTGATACCGGTCGATAGTATCAACAATAATTATTATAGGGAAGTCGCCCTAATTGAAATGACTGGACTGGCTAATCGCGTTTATTGTTTTATTGGGACATATGGTCAGGCATTGTTGACATAACAAAGTTCCAGTACTTAAACCAACGAAACGAGATTAATCATACACAATATATGTAATATTTATGGCGCATTTTACGGTCTTTGTGCCTTATTGTGTGACCTATAGATGAATAATGTGATATTTGGCATAAACAGAATTACCATACATGGTTACCACTTTTCAGAACCAAAATCAATATTACAGACTTTTCTTTTACTCCTATGGGGCACTTCATAACAACTACATCAATTAAGACGTATTGATATATACCAGGTGTACCAAAATCAATAAAGATTTATTTTGCTATAACTATGAGTTTCCAACATCGACCAGACATACCATTCTTGAAATGAGTTCTGATAAGCACCAATTAATCTATACGATACAAATATATACCAAAGGTGTAACAGTTACACAGATAATGACATTTAGAAAATGTCATTACAGACCTGCACACAAAACAATTGGAATCATCTACCGTGCATGACCAACATAGAAAACCAAGTACAACATTTCCCTTCGTGAGATATCGCGAATAGAACGAAGACAAACGCGCAGAAAGACACGACGAATCTATTGTACTAAGGAGTCGTACCATTACCCCTTACTGTGCGGTTTCTGTCGATGGAAGAGTGCAGACGACATACACACAGGGCTTTACAAGTTCACGCGAAGCTCGAAACTGAAGTAGCCGTTTTTTGCCCCACGATTGGTATGATGTCAGTAACAGACTACGTATGCCGCGATGGGCCAAACTATTTCCGACCGACATCGAACTGCTCGGTACAAAAGCTAAGCAGTAGTTTCACACCGCATCACATTATAGGGTATTATGTTGAGGACTTGAGGTAATGTGATTATATGTCCATTGTCTCGCATAATCAATCGGTGCCACTACAAGTAGCGCATGGATATATATACAATATATCCTAAAGACGTGATCTTCTAAACCAGAAGGTGATTCATAGATGATTCATGAGACCTGTCACAAAACTAGGACCATTTACTATTCATGACCATTGTCGTACATACCAATCACCACATCCTTCCATCATTACTTTCTTGAGATGTCGTGTTCACGAGCTCAATGGACACACACATTTATACACGCCGACTTGACTGCTGGTTCATTTATTTTATTTTGGCAGTCAAATTTCATTACAATGACCCTCGAAATCCTGAAAATCCGGCGCGCGTCGTCTACTTTCACACACTCTATTTTCAATGAATGTGCGTTTACGCAACAGTTCCAGGTCCAATGTCGCTGGTGAGAGAGGTACCCCACC
>JAODAF010282791.1:0-15633 GCA_027574765.1 Molpadia intermedia
AACAACTTACAGATTATCATTTGTACCAACAAATAAAATTCACATTCATGACTAGAGATAAGAAGAGTCAAGAAGGATTCTCATTCTCTTAACAATTTTATTTACTGCAGAGATTTCAGACGGTGACTAAGACCTACCTCGGATGTGGAGAACAAGATCCCTTCATGGTGGACATACTTAAGGAAATGACAAGTGAGTATGAACTTCACTTATGTAATGTATCTCTGCATGTTCATTGAAATAAATTGTCTGCATATTAGTGACATCGAAAGGGGTAGGAAGCAAGCAAACTTGTGGGACCATGAAACTGAAAGACAAGTTGTTTGTAGCTTGAGGAGGGATTTGTTTCTTTGGTCTGTGTGGTGGTAGGTTTGATTTCAGTTATTTTTACAGATCTAGCAGCTATAGTATGGACAGGCTTGATTATGAGCCTTATAAACCTGGATCAATTCAAATTCAGAGTAGGAGCTGTAACATTCAAACAAGAAACTCCTAAATATTTTGTATGTGCCAAAAATTTGCAAGCAAATGTCTCTGATTTTGTACACCATTGCATTAAAGTTGGTAATTTAAGTTATTTTGAGTTACTTTCATGACATTTCTAGTGGCTGAATGTGATTTATGCATTAAGTTTGAGTCTAAATCAATAGAGCAACTTATGGGCCTGTCCTATGAGAAGGGGGTGGGGGATGTCCTCCCATTTTTTGAAGTCCCCCATTGCAATAGTTGACATATTTGCCATCACTTCTTAATGGCATTTGGCACCAGTGGACTTACTGTAGATAAAGCAAACTTTAATTGAAATGAAAATTCTGTGTCCAAGAGCTTAAACATGCATATTGACAGACCACTGTTTGAACGGGTTAGCAAATATGACCTGTACAACAATGGTAGTAAAGGACTGGCCTATACCTATAAAGTTTGGCAACATGGTGCAATTTTACATTGCTTGATTTTAACAAATTCTTAAACATCTTCTTAACTTCCAATGTATATTTTAGAATCTTCTTAGTCAATGGAATATTAATTTTGTAGTCAAATATTTTGTCTTCCATTGACTGGCAATGAAGCTCATGTGAATTCCGAATTGGTTATTGTCAAGCAAGATATTCCTATAAAGTATGGGATTCAGCAGGATTAGAAGGTAAATGATTAACAATCTCTTTTTGCAAGTCATTCTCATAATATTCTACCATTTTGTTTGGATTTGTTTACAGATATTTTTCAGAAACTGTCAGGCAGTGTAAGGCAGAGGTCCTGGCTGATAGCATGTGGTGCCCATGAGGTGAGACTGTAAACCAGCTAACAACATTTCCTCTTTGAAGCCATGATTATTGATTATGGCCTTAGTGGCTGAGTAAAGTTGTCAAAATCTGGGCCCTGAGTTGATTTGAATAAGCAAATAAAGTCTGATAGGTTAGGTTACAATTCCTTCAATTCTTTAATACTTTGTATGAAGTGAAAGGGGGTGGGTGGGGGTAGGTGAATGCACCATCTGATGTCGTGTAGTTTGGCTTAATTCCGTAGAGTGATATGAAAAATCTTTTTAAGACTTTCTGCATGATGGTTGTTATGAAGCATAATAAGATTTGCAATTGAGATTTACTCATAATTTTTAAAACACACTCAACACATTTCTTTAAATAATTCCTGTATAAAAAAATGTGAGGGTTTAGATGATTGATGGTTCACTAGTAAAGTGAGAGTTTGATTAAGTTAGGCTTTGCATGAAGGGGGGTTCAGTTTCCTTTCCCTTCCTCTCCAAGGAGCCCAGTTCTCACCTCTCCATGGAGACATTGTAAGAGACAAGTAAGATTGCGGATAAGTGAGTGTTACACAAATGAGCTTCAGATGAGTTTGGATAATGAGGCTCTTTATTAATGAGGATTTGGAAAACTGGGACAAACGTTTCACATAACTGAGGTTTGATAGATGAGGTTTTGAGGGGCTGTTACTGTTTAGTAGATAGTTTTCACGCTGGTGTGTTTATATTTGTTACCTACAGCCGCTAGTGATGCTACTCTCAGCCAATGATGTCTTGGTTCTTCACTGTTCACTTCATGCTCTTACCAGCCTAGCATCCAGGTAAATATTTTTAATTAGTTTCTCTAACTACCGTTCTTTTCAATTTGTAATTTCTAATTAAATCTTTGTTTTGTTGGTAGGCTAGAAGAAATGAAATTCAACAATTTGTAGTGATGGTGTCAGGAGAGCATTTTGATAAATTTGATGAATCAGAACAAAATTGTAAGAATGTATGGCATACTTGCAAGAATGTTTTCATAATTTCCCAAGTTGTTGATAAAGTGATTAGTGTCAGATGAATACCATGTTTGGTTCACATCTTATTGCAAACGTCTTTTCAATATTTGGCCCAACTGTCATTAGTGCCTGTACAAACATTTGCCTGTATTTTTATTTCATAGTGATGAGTCCAGAGCGGTTGTTGCTGAGTTAGACTGCATTGAAACACTTCTGAACATTATACAGGAGTATGATGTCATATCTAAAAAGTAAGTCCTACCTTCCAGTTTTTTTTCTTAATTCTGAGAGATGCATTAGAGATTGAAGGAAGAGAAGTTTGGGGAGAAGTATGAAGCATAAAAGAACTAAGCATGTAAATTAATTTGTCCCTGGCATTGTTACCCAGTTGGTAGTTTGTAGCAAGCCATCAAGGTGATGTTCCGTGATAAGTTTCATGTCATGAACAGCCTATTGGCTATAAGCCTTTTGACTGAAGTCAGCAACTCCATAAACACCACAGATTTCTGCTTGAATCCCTAGTGGAGACACATGTGGGAGGTTGTCTTGTACAACCTTGAATCTTACCAATGGCTGGAGGCTGTTTGCTTCACATGAAGGTGCTGTGGTTATAAGTACTGTGTTTTCCTAATGTTAAGATCTTGTGTCTCTTAAGATTAGTTTAAGTACTAAATACATAGGAGTTTTCACCTAATATTGTGGAATATTTTTTTTTGTTACATGTAACCATTTGTCATATCATAACAGGATTGCAGCTAGTCTCCTAAGAATCCTTTGCCAAGAAAGTCATGTCCGAGAACAAGTCAAGATTTGTGATGGTGTTCCAATGCTCCTTAGTATCCTTCATTATGACAACATACAACTGCTCTGGAATTTGGTAAGTTACCCCCCCCCCCCCCCATCCTCACCAGTCGGCCACTGAATCTACAAATTAAAAAACCCCTGCCTGTCCCTCCTCTTCAAAGAGCTGATGTCCCCGTTTCTCTCCTCTCGAAGGAGCTCAGTTCTCACCTCTCAATGGAGCTCAGTTTTCACCTTCTATGTATCCATTGTTCCCTTCCTCTTCAGGGAGCCCAGTTCTCACCTCTCCATGAAGCCATTGTTGAAGCCCTTTCCCCTTCCTCTCCATGGAGCTCAGTTCTCATCTCTCTAAGCAGCCTTTGTGCTTATTCTCTCCAAGTAGCTTAGTTCTCATCCCTCCAAGGAGCCATTGTTCCCTTTCCTTTCCTCTCCATGATGCCCAATTTTCACCTCTCTAAGTAGCTTTTGTTCTCTTTCTCTCTATTGAGCTCAGTTCTCACCTCTATATGGAGCATTGTTCTCTTTCCCCTCCTCTCATAGAAGCTTAGTTCTCACCTCACCACGGATCCATTGTTCCTTTCCCTTCCTCTCCACGGAGACACTGTTCCATTTCCCTTCCTCTTTACGGAGCCCAGTTCTTACCTCTCAAAGGAGCTCAGTTATCACCTCTCCATGGAGCTCAGTATAACAGTTGAAATTTCCTATTTTTCTGATTTTATTTTAGGTTTGGTGTATAGCACAGCTAGCAGAGGATTCAGATAGCAGCAATGACATCAGACTTTTAGGGGGAATTCCCCTCCTTTTGTCTCTTCTTGAGTAAGTATGCCAGGGCAGGTGGAAACGTTGCATTCTAAATCCTTGGTTATCTACTGCAAGGGGAAGAACCCATTTCACATAGCTGTATTGAGTTTTGATGAGATGACCAGTGTTCGCTGATGATTTAATTGTTTTTTTGGTGATGCTATGATGCATAATTTTTTTTTTAATTTTCATGGGATTTTCTGAAATCTTTTTTGTAGGAAAACCAGAATTTTTCTATGTGGTTTAATATGATCAATTTCATTCCCTTTATTATGATTTTCTTTGATGATTAAAAAGTTATAACATCATTCTAGAGAAAGATATATAAATAAGCTTTATATGTACAGATAAAAGTTGAAATTAAAGGTTTAATTATGCTTAACACCAACCAAATTAATATAATACTAAATATTTTGGACCTCCGGTCCTTCCTCAGTAGCCTGAATCTACCGAGGATGGACCAATTGTATTAATTTCTGTTGGTGTTAAGCATTACCATTAATATGATCTTTTATTAATATTTACCAACACGTGGAAGTTTGACTATAATATATATATATATGCAGAATGAAAACCTGCCCAAAATTGCTGACCCCACTGGAACTTGAACCCAGCGCAACCTTGCTCAGCATGCAGTGGCTGTACCAGCTAAGTCATGGACCGGACTGGTGGACTTTCGTGACCAGACGGAGAGTAAAAGTTCCACCGTGTTAAGCATTACCATTAATATGATCTTTTATGAATATTTACAAACACATGGAAGTTTGACTATAATATATATATATATGCAGAATGAAAATCAGCCCAAAATTGCTGACCCCACTAGAACTTGAACCCTACTCAGCAAGTCAGCATGCAGTTACCCCTACCAGCTAAGTCATGGACCGGACTGGTGGACTTTCGTGACCAGACGGAGAGTAAAAGTTCCACCGTGTAAATTTAACGACAAATGTGAACACTATCTATTTCAATAAAGCAATTTTGAACAGAGATTGCTGTAATACATATATCCACTCTGCTGCTTGTATAACGAAAGGTCGGTAAAGTCATCACCCAGTCATTCATGATATGTATATATATATATATATATAATAATAACTTTTATATATTATATAACTTTGTGAATCATTTAAATAATTCTCCTCCTAATGAATTACATCATTTCTACAAACAAGGATGGATGTGTTTCTTGTAATTGTTTATATTGAACATCTGAACCGAAAAATCATTTTCTTTGTTTCACAGCAATAGACAGTTTTCGACTGATAAAACCTCTTCGACTTCTGTTTGTGGTGCTAATCGTGCTGGCAGGCTTACACTTGTTGATGATCCGGTAAGAGGATAATAATATTATTTAAAGTTTTAAAATTTATTTTTTGTTCTCCAAAGAGTGGGAAATATATGAATTTGGGGATTATCTCTTTAATTTTATTCACTAAGCTTTGAAGAGCATGGAATGCTTTAAAAATGCCTCAGAAATGCCAATAGGGCCTATCACATATAATGTCAAATGTAAGTATTTTTTTCAGAAAAGCAATCTTCTGCTGTTTGTTGTTAGTATTAATTTATAGTCATAAATTCTCAATGAATATAACTACTTCCAGTCACCTCCTTTTGTTATTAAGTATGTCGCAGGGTTTCTACCGAGGGTATATTTTGATTGCTCAACACACACCACTGTGTTAACTCTTAATAATCATGTAGTGAACGTGGAAGGATGCACCTGTTTATGGTAAAGGGATTAACATCTTATCTATACCCACAAAAATGATACATTTTTCCTCAATTTCATATATTTTAACAATAGCTGCTTTCTGTTTTTATTCAGGAGGAGGAAGTTTCTTGGGAGCAGATTTTAACATTACAGTCAGGTAAGGGCTAAAAGTGTTAGGGTAATAATTTTAAGAGGGCCAGGATGGACTAATGACCGATCAATATCTGTATTAGCATGATATCCATTAGCAGTATGATGGAGTGTGGTGGCAGAGTGGCCAAGGCATTGGACTTGAGATCTAAGGATCGTGGGTTCGATCCCTGGTAATGCTGTTACATTGTGCCCTTAGGCAAGATACTTTATCCACAATTGCCTCTCTTCACCCAGGTGTATAAATGGGTACCTGTGAGGCAACGGATGGGGGCGCCAGTTGTACGGCCGCCAGGGGTGTAGTAGATGGTGTGAGCGAACGTGCACTTCTAAGTGCGGGCACGGTCTTTATCAGGTTGCCAATGACCAGGGAGTTAGACTAGAACAGCGCCACTGAGCATTGGTTAACTTTGGATATTGGCGCTATATAAATGTGTATCTATCTATCTATCTATGATACCAAGAGTTGAATAACTAAACTGGAGAATGTAGGCTATTTAAAGCCTTGTGGATAATACAAGTCACTCATATATATATATATATTGTTTGTTTTTTTGGGTGGAGAGGCTACATACCATCTTACTTGCAAACACTTCACACAATTTTTATGAATCACATAACCTGGAAACAGATGATAAACAAAATAATTGTTTATTTTTTTAGTCCACCCAATTAATATTTAACTTAAATTTTCACTGAAAAATGAAATATATTGTTATCTCTCACATACATAATAGTTCCATGTTGTCTGCCACTGAACTATTCATTTAAGATCAGGCTGTTGAGATGGGGTCTCATGCGTGAGCAAAGTCAAGTTTTCTTGTATAGCCTTATATTCATGTTTTGGGATGAGAGCTTGTTTCAACTATACTTTGACTATTCATTGGGTCAGGTTATTCAGTTCTTTCAAAGGTTCATGTTGAACTTTCTGTTTTTACCAACCCTTCTCTTATTGTAATTATGCCATTTATCTAATTTTTGCTTAGTTTGTATTATTTTTTATTTGTTCCTATTAATAGCCTGTTGTGCAGCCTTGACTCAGTTGGTTCTCAATGATACCAATGCTCAGCTAATTGTACAGGTAAGTTCAGTACATTTAAATAAGTTGTATACAGTGGTATAGAAAGCTTTTTGTAAGTATATATGTGGGGGAGGGGGCATAATCTTAGCATGAATACATCAATACTGGATGAAAATGTTTGATACACGAAGGGTTAATTGTTTTACTCAAAATGAAGGGGTTTTGTCAGTCATTTTCAAGAGATATTGGATATTTTTTATTATAGGATAATGGTATCTACAGTATCGGGATGCTCATCTTTCCTAAGAGGACCAGTAAGCCTCAAGACGCCAATGCTGTGTATAACCTACAGGTAAGACTATGCCATGATTAATGCTATATGTTTAAATTATATTACAGTAGTAAATGTATATCACATGTCATTCACATGGTTGGAGTATGTTTGTAGTTTCTATGTATATCACATGTCATTCACATGGTTGGGGTATGTTTGTAGTTTCTATGTATATCACATGTCATTCACATGGTTGGGATATGTTTGTAATTCTTATGTATATCACATATCATTCACATGGTTGGAGTATGTTTGTAGTTCCTATGTATATCACATGTCATTCACATGGTTGGAATATGTTTGTAGTTCCTATGTATATCACATGTCATTCTTATGGTTGGAGTATGTTTGTAATTCCTAAGAGTAAGCAGCAATAACCCCACTTCAATGTTGATAACTAAAGATTGACTATTCATATCCCTTGTCTGTTTACATTGGATATCTATTTCCGTGCTGAGACCAGTCCAGTCTTTTAAATATTTCAGGTGCTTGTATAAAAAGAATTTGGGTGCCATTTTCGATGGTTGACTTAGATAGTGGGATGCCTGATTACTACTTTACTTATGGTGGGACACTGAGAAAGGCTGCTCTACTATGTGAACACAATCAGATCAGACCCCATGTTCCAAACACCGAAGTAATCTCTAAACTGAAACTTGCCAGATCAACATTGACATCAATGTTTACATTTTGTTTCTGCAAGCACAGATTCCTATATATATATCTATAGAAATCATTCTGCAATTTATGCATAAAATTATTTTTCTAATGTTTTATATTTGTTTTCTAAATCCTGGCCTTTTCTAGAAAAATGCTTTCCGGGCTCTGAGGTTCCTATTTAGTATGGAGAGAAACCGACGGCTGTTCAAGAGACTGTTTTCACCGGCTCTGTTTGCCGTGTTTATTGATGTTGGTCATTATACTATGGATATTGCTGCTTACAGCTCCATAGTCGATAAACTCAATTCTTTGTCGGTGAGTTAAAAAACATTTAACTTGGATAATATGAATTTTTAGTTGGAAATTAATCCCTCACTCTCTGAAAGTAAGACTTGTCACCTTATGAATTGTTGTACCTATTAGGCCAATTGTAGACAGTGTCTATATGGCCATTTGTAAACAGCCAATTATATCGAGAGCTGCCCATGGTATTTGGCAGCATACTGTACTGTAGCAACTTACCCTACTGTATAGAATCTGTGTTTATTATCTGTGCTCAATACCCATTATGCACATTCGACCCAGAATAGCTCAATAAAATGGTTCTGCCTAGTATGATGCAAATATAAACATACTTCTTTCTGTAACTAAAGTAATTATATTTGAATTCTTTGTTTCAATGAATATTATAACTCTGTTATCTGCAGTGATAAGATCATCATCTCCAGTACCCTACCCTAGCTATACTGGATGTGTCTACTGAATTCATTTATGATGTAATCCTTCTCTGTATTTTAAAGTAAATTCAGTTATCTATGGTGATCATCATCTATCTATAGTGATTCACTACCCTATGTAATCCTGGACATCTCCACTAAATTGTGTCATAATTTTTTGCAGGAATCAGAGTTGTCTCAAATGAAGCTCAGTTTACAAGACACAAACCAGAACAGAGAGCCGAGTCAGTCAATTGAAGGTTACTCCGTCTATGAACACCTCGGGACTGGGGCATTCGGGAGTGTGTATAAGGCAAGTAGCTAATTCTAATTTCTAAATAAACCTGCAGCATGGAAATATTGTTTTTCATACTTTGCACCAAAAGCTGCTTTTGCAAAAACTGTAAACTAATGACCTTTATCCAAGCTGGTGATTTCATCAGACAAACAGAACTGTAGACACACAGCTCTGGTCTCATGATATGGTAAAACCTGATGTACACATCCTACATGAACAGGCATGATGTGTCTGGCTGACATTTTAGAGTAGATTTTCTGTTTAGAAGATGCATTTCAGTTCCCTGAACCTGAAAACAAGCTTATAGCAAAACGAAAAAATTATTACTGTTTTATTTTTACTTCCATTTGGTCCCCATGTATTGCAATCAGGGTTGCAGCAAATTTCAAAAAGGAATAAGAAATGCCAATTGAAGTCAAGCTTTTGGACAATAAAGAATTGATTGGAAATCACTGGTGTAGGCTCCAGTAGATATTTTAGCTACAATTATGGACACAATTTCCCATTCAATGTTGGTGAAGATGTTCTATATTCTGTTTATTCTACTCTGGGGTTGGGCTAAATGCTGAAAGCATTACATTTTGATGATTATACAATGCAAATATCCCAACCGTTTTGTCCAAACTTGTAATTCCACTGTTCTAGTCTTTGTGAAACATGCTCTTCCTGTTTTGGGGTTTGCTTTATTTAATGTGGAATAAGAAGCCACTTAGGGCTAATAATCAACCATTTATTTGATCATGGATGAACACTATGTTTACAAGCCTTGTATCTTTTGATCAATGTTCAGATGCTTACACGACAGACAGAAATATTTGATACCAGTCAGCTCCTGGTACGGCCATATATTACATTCTCTTCCAATGTAAGCAACTTGTGCAACGTCCAACAAATTCTTGAAGGATCCTTCAAGAAAGCAAGCCAAACAACACTAACTGAAACTAGACACATACTCATTGACACTGAAATCCAGCTGTCATACAATGGATTGAACCAGGGCCCTGTGAATACAAATTACATTTAATGCCAATGCACACACTCATTGGGTTGTTGACTCCTGTGCTAGACCTCATGATTACACAAAAGATGTTCCAGACTGGAGTAATTTTGTAAAAACAACTTTAGAAAAGTTTTGGCTATTTTTTAATTTCTTTGGTTTGGCCATCAGGTGAAGAAGAACGCCCAAGGAAAATTTCTAGCTTTGAAGGAGATATCGTTTAACAATCCAGCAGTGGGACGAACAGTCAATGAGAAAGAGAAGAGCATTGCCAGCATCATCAGCGAGCTGTCAATCGTCAAGGAAGATCTCAGACACCCAAATGTTGTCAGATATTTCAAGACGTTTACAGATAATAAAAGTAGGTTTTATCACTCATTCTCTTTGGTCAAGAAGATGACCGAGAAGGAGGAGAAACAATAATTGGTTCTGTTTCTGAACTCTTCTCTGGTTAAAGAATATGTAGGATAATTTCAGATTTTTAGCCTAACATAATAAAGAAAATAGAAAATTGTTAGCCTAAGCTAGAGGATGTTTGTGATGTTGCATTTTTGTTGCAATTGCTTGTCATAGTACCGGGATTGGGGCCAGATCGAGGCGATGTTTTAAGTTTCCATATTTTTTCTTCTCTAAGAAATATCATCAATTGCCTCACGATAATTGATGTTTCTTCCATTATCATGACAGCCCTCTTCGTGGACTCCAGAACAAACTAAATTGTAAGTTGGTGTCAGGAGTATAAACTCAGCCTCTACTTCCTTAGTCACATTTATGAAATATCATAATTCATCACTGTGTTCTTTTCATCAGGTAATAATCTGTACATTGTTATGGACCTGATTGAAGGGGCACCGCTTCATGAACATTTCAACTCACTCAAGGAAAAGAAGATCAGATTTCCTGAAGAGAGGATATGGAATATCTTTGTGCAGGTCAGTAAACACTACCCCTTTAATGTCCTTGCACAGAATATTTACTTGACAGTGACAACATGAAATATAGGTAAAAGTATCATTCACACTCAATAGCCTGTTCTTAATTGAAGTTTAAAGCTTCACTTTCCTTGTTTAGTGGTTTTGGTTTGTTTAGTGGTGGTCGGTGAGGCCAATGTATTCTTTACTGGTGGTCTGTGAGGTCGATAGTTTGTTTAATGGTGGTCAGTGATGTCAATGTTTTGTTTACTAGTGATCTGTGAGGTTGATGTTTTGTTTAGTGGTGGTCTGTGAGGTGGAAGTTTTCTTTATAGTTGTGGTCTGTGAAGTCTATTTTATGTTTAGTTTATTTTTAGCAAATGATAAAGACAGCATTCACTTGCTTTACACAGATTGTTCTTGCCTTGAGATATCTTCATAAAGAGAAAGGAATTGTACACCGTGACCTGACCCCCAACAACATCATGCTGGGAGAAAATGATAGAGTTACCATCAGTGAGTATTCATTCCTTGTCTATAGACAGAGAGTTTAGACAAACTATAGCTGGTAAGATGAGGTATTAATTTCAAAACACTATAACACACAGGCTCTTAGATGGCTGAGCAACTGCCTCCTCTTAAATATTTTAATTTGAAATTATTATATCTCTACAAATATTGAATAGGCATGCAATTGGTCCATGAAGTGATGGTTTACCAGCTGTGACTTTTTCGCCCCACAGCTGATTTTGGACTTGCTAGGCAGAAACAGCCAGACTGCAGTAAAATGACTTCGGTGGTCGGAACCATTCTATATAACTGGTACGTCTCTCTACTTATTTTTTTCTCACAAGAACTAGATTACAATGATTCAGATGTAGAGTTTTTAATTGAATTACAGGTGTGGGTGGGGGGAATTATGCAGATTGGATGTATGTGATTTATTAACATTTTATTCCCGCCAGATAAGTGGATTAAGTTTAGGATTTGGGTGTAGCTTACTAAAACTGCTTCTACTACTAGTAGAAGTTTCAAGTTAACCCCCCAAAACATATGGAGATCTCGACTTGCCATCTTATTAGATGAGGGGTAAGAGGTATCACTTGAAAACATCAAAAAGGCTAGGCAAACAAGTTAGCCAACTTAGTGAGTAAAGAAGTCATTGTATAGGCTATAATTGATGAAAAACAAAGATAATTTCATTGTAAACTACCCACTGTGGGTAATTTGCAAAAGTCTGTACTGCACTAAATCCATATAAGTATTTCATGATTGGTTGTAGAGCTCTTTTGGTAATAATGTCAAACATTCATGACACAAGAATGAATGGCTGATATTTAACTGTCATTATCAGTGAAAACTCATTGAAATATACATGTTATTTCAACTTTATGAATTTATCTTATTATAAATTTAAATATATATTTTTTTCCCAGCCCTGAAATAATCCAGAATGTTCCATACACTGATAAGGCAGATGTCTGGGCCATCGGCTGTATCTTATACCAGATGTGTAAACTAGAGCCTCCATTCTTTAGCTCCAACATGCTCAGCTTGGCTACTAAGGTATGTAGATGATAACTCTGACTGAGCATGTATAGATTGCACAGTAGTTGATTAAGTAATGTTGGTCACACACTCACAGTATGCAACATTTAATATAAATTAGTATAAATTATTATGAAATATAATTAATTTATAATAAGAAATATAAAATGCAAGTTAATATTATACATTTTACAGTTATATCAAATGGCACCTTGTTGCCATAGTTTGTTACTCACATAACCTGTCATTTACAACTTCTTGTACCAGCAATGAGGGTTTACCTTTGTACTTCTATTAGTTGCCATAGGAACCCCATAGTAAGTTCTTAAGAGGGGAAGGGGGGAGGGAGAGGGAATTAAGTCCCAGAACTGAGTGAGAACAATGATCAATTAAAATGTAGCTTCATCATTTGTCACAGGGACTCGTCTCAACTACCGTTGACTAGAGACTTGAGTGACAGGAGATTTAGTTCGACTAGTTACTCAAGTAACTGGGCGCTTGTCTCAACTAGAGACTTATTGTTATTAGAGACTCCATTACCCAGAGATTTGTCTCAACTAGAGACTCATCTACTGAGGAATTGACGAGGAGAATATACTGACCAGGGACTTGCTTTACTACTGACTTGACTAATCCAGGACTTCTCTTGACTAGAGACTCCATTAACCTTTACTAGACTTTACTAGAGACTAAACATGACTGACATCAATTAGAGACATAATTAGACTCCACTAACCGTGAATAAAAGACTGGACTTAACAGGGACTTGAACAACTGGTGACTTGACTCATCCTGAGATGGATGAACCTTGTGAAAGAAAAACATCTCACGAGAACCTACTTTTTGATACTACCTAGGTTCACTGAGTGATGTTGCCATGAACTGGTGAAATATTTTATGATCATTCCATCTCCTGAATGATAATATTTCTTTGTTTTAGATTGTAGCAGCAGATTATGAACCAGTACTAGAGAATGAATACAGTGAACAAGTTATTGATACGATTAGAAGGTAAGTAGCCTACTGAGCTATTGTGTCATAGTGATTATTAACAGCTGTCAAAACCTGATCAACCCAGAAGTTGGGAATATTTCAAAGTATTCCTGCTTTTGTGCAGGAGTGTGTGGATGGTCTTTATTTGAAAATAGGGAAATTAGGTGACTGCCTGTAAGCTATAAGACCATTAGACAAATCAGTACACCTTCTGCTGAAGATCCAGACTTTACAGCTGTGTATGTATGTAGGGTGCAGTACAGTATACATAGTCATCAACCTACAAGGTTATATTTACATAGAATCATTAGCAGACTGTATTGCCAAATGTTCAAGTGGCAAGTAGTCTCTGAAGTAATAATTGTATAATAAATTCAAATTTATAAAGTGCCAATATCCAAAGTCATTAATGCTCAGTGGTGCTAACAATATAGGCCATTAAGAAGAGATAGGTTGCATCTTGTGCAAGAAGGAGTGCATTTCAGAGTGTTGGGTCCACATAAGAGAGAGATCAGTTGAGCTGAAGCTTTGATCATTGTACTGCTCTCTGCATCTCAGTGGCGTAACTAGACATTTCTATCTGGGGGCTAAAGGGGGCAAGGTATTGAGAGAGGGGGAAAAATTTGTGGTTGTGTGTGGCTTTGAGCAATTGACAGTTTATTTGGGGGCATCAGGGGTGGCGAGGCTTTGGAGAGGGGAGCCAAAGCCCCCTGCCTCCATCTAGTTACGCCACTGCTGCATCTACACCTCTCTGCGTCTACACCTCTGTACCATAAACCTCTGAGATGTATATTTTGAAATATACACTCATGTTAGACTTCCAAATGTGCTTCACTTGTGAAGTTTACTGGCTGCCATGTACAATGGACTCACTGGCCAATCAAAATACAACATCTTCGGTCAAGAAACACCGCCATCAGCCTGAACCAAACATTGAATATTTGTTACACCACCTCTTGTTGCAGATGTCTTTCTCCCAAACCAGAGGAGAGACCAGACATTATTGAGGTGGCCAGTCTCATCTCAGATGTTATGATGACGTACATCGATAATCTGAGAAGCAGTCAGATCAGCCTGGAGAAGAAACTTGACAGAGAAAGGAAGAGAACTCAGAAGTAAGACGAGGCATTAATTATATTATTAGCATAAAGTTGACCTTTTAAAAGGATTGACAACCAACCTATAGTACTGAGCACCATATTATTGTATTTAGCTGCATTCAAATTTAAATTATTAATTGCTGGACTTACATTTTCACTCCACAGTTGATAAAGATCCCTGGCCATTTTAAAATAATTTCTTAATAAAATTATTTGTACTACCCAACACACTTTTTTAAAATTCTGTATTTGAACACTATATATATGTTAACATGTCAACCATTGAGTTTGGTAATAGGCTATTGAGATGGGTTATGGAATATTTTTCAATTAATTCTCCTCATACTCATTTGTCATAAGAATGTATTGGGTGCTAACTTTTGTGGGTAATCATTGGGGGTGGGGTCATGCCTCCCCTGGTCAATATGTTGTCACGTTTCTGTCAGCAGGGTGTATCAGGTCAACTGGGTTAGGGTTATTTTTATTTTCCAATCTCAATAATATTCACTGCATTCATTCTGACTCTAAATTTCTATCAAAGTTTATATGAAATATTGTCAAAATTATAAAAATATATCTCCACTTTTGTGTTCATTATTGAATGTAGTATTAGGTGCTGTCTTTTCATTCAAATCATAGGCTGGCCTCATTACCTTAAAATTAAAGTTACTTTTCCATAGAAGGATATGTACCCCCATCGACCCGATCCGTCCCTGTAAGCTTATCATCCATGATTAATTGCACAAATAATCTCTTGAAACCGCCTCTCTTGGTTGTAGGTAATGATTTCTCTGGTATTTTGGTTTTCTTTTGCTGCCTAGACATTATCATGAGGCTACGGTGAACATGCAGAACTACCACCGTCTATTCTTAGCCTCTCAGGAGAGGTATGATAGATTGGCTACCCTATCGGGGAGCGCTGGAGCGGCCAGTATTAAGAGTGACTCCGACGCTAATTGCAAGTATGTCAAATATTAGGGTATAACTTCATTTGATGATGATATTTGTAAGACGTGTAAAAGTACACAACTAAGCCACTAGGATCTCAGACACTACAAACAGTCAGAGATAGAAATTACTAATGAGTAATTAGGGGTTAATCAACGGTCTAGAGTGGGGTTATTACAGGATAATCAACTGTCGGGGTTTAATGCAAGCTATGCATGAGGGCGCAGCCCGAGTGCATCCAGCGATATCATTAAACCCAGACCATTGATTATCATGTAGATAACCCCATGGTAGAGGGTTGAATAACCCCATTCATTCATAACCATCAAATTCATTTTAAAAGAAGGAATTTTTAATAAAATAATTACCAGGAATAGGA
>JAODAF010283898.1:0-15631 GCA_027574765.1 Molpadia intermedia
CGTAACCCCCTGGCTACGTGCATGATATATGTATAGTTTGGTCAATTACTTATTTATAAACGGTTTAATAATCCTCGTATAATTAAACTAGGCTATTATATATAGTTCATGCGCATTGGCAGGGATGATCATTATGAATCTAAGAAATGTTTTGGTGGTTACCGTGGTTTCTTTGACAAACCAGTCCAGAACACAATGGTGGGTATTAGTTCCGATGCAATCTATTTTATAAGTTGATGTGTTATGAACATAAAATGTTCACATGTACCTGCTATCACCATATTACCTTTGTACTACATGACACCCCCACCAAACACATACGGGTTTGTTAACCAAGACCATCACACATATTTATGACAGAAAGAATAGAGATTATCATCTACCCATGACTATCACTGGTACCAAATATAAACAAATAAGTAATGTATGGACAAAGATATGATTTCTAAGAATTTTATGTTAAGCAATAATATTCACGTTACTTAAGCATGAATCATATCCATCCAACATTCCCGTCTTGAGATATCGTGTTGACAAGCATCATCTCGCTTATATTTGCTGCCCTCACTCATGAATATATATGGAGATGTTGTGGAAATCACTATATATCTTTGTACCAACTATGAAGCAAGTAAGCCATACACGAGCAAAGAGCCGCCTACTCATTAATATTCATGTGACATACGACGTAGGTAATAGAGATTATCTACCACCCATGACCATCACATTTAACATTCCCTGTTTGAGATATTATGTATAAAATCATTAACTAGCTTTTATTTATTTGCTGCCCTCACTCATGAATACTTAATAAGTTGATGACGTGAACTTTAGCAAATCATGCATACAACCAATATGAAGCAAATACACCATACATGGGCAAATATATTAACTTTTAAAATATTTAAAAATATTATGTTAAGCTCCACCCACTCATCTATGTGAAAAAAGAAATGGTTGTTCTTGAGATACCATGTTTACAAGTTTTTTTTACCGTGATAACATTCTAGCCCCATTCATGAATATTAATAAGATTGAATTTATGGATTACATGAGCATATACATACTTTCCACTGACATCACAATGCCATGTATGAATATAATCGGAAGTTTAGTTGCAAAGTTATTGACTTTTTAATTTTACATTAGCCCCCGTCTACTCATTCAATATTCATGACACCAACACCAAACACCATATGTGTTTGGTGTTGGTGTCATGAATATGAATGAAACACATAAGGATCTCTTCTGGATATTTCGTGTTTATGAGCTCAGGGTCACATACACATATACACGCCAACGTTACTGCATAGTTATTATGCTGCCTCTGGGCTCTGGTATCGGAACACTTGTTCAGTTTGTTCTCTCTTTAAAACTATATATTCAATAATGCAATATATTCCCTCTCACACACGAGCTCTTATAAGATGCATAATCGATACGAAACTAAAATAATTGTTATAAGAAATCTGCGAAACATTTTGACTAGACCAAACTAACATATATGTTAATATTAACCGATTTATTAACATATGGATTCTTCAATTATCTCAGACATGGCCTACATCCACTTCCGAATATTCTAACGACTCTTTCCGCTGCTGGTATTCTAGATGAGCACATGCGAGCAGGGTTTGGCTGGTTTGAACAATTGAATTAGCCGAGTCTCGTGATTGACCTTCTCCCCGCCTTCCTCACAGAACGACAGTGGAGTTTTGGGTACATTGTTGGCATCCACGGTAAAATAGAAACTCCACCCGGAAGCTGCAGACGTAAGGACTCATTTCAGTATTGCATCACTGTCGATATATATATATGGATGTATTTAACGTTTTATTTTCATTCTTGGTTTTGCAGCTTTTGGTTCTGTTATCGTAGTCTGGCTAGGTGCCTGTGATACCCATAAACATAACAAATGTGCTATCCAAACCTTAAATAATGAATAGAAATAACTCACGGTTTCCATCGAAGCTATCTGTTCTCCACACAATCACGACTACGTAATCAAACTTGAAGGATCGTCGTGTATATTTGACCCTCTTTTTAATTGACTTTACTTTATACAAATCATGCAGGCATATATGCCACGCGAGATAATTCGTTAACTGGATCAGTTATACCACCACCCCCCGCACTATCCCTCAACCACCACCAAAGGCGAAGAGCGTACGGCACTTATATACGAGCTCGTGTCTAGTTTGGACCCAGCATGACGCGACTCATGTGTGCATAGGCTCTAGCACCTCACTGTTCACCCCGATTTCCAGCGTTTTCGTACAATATTCCATTTATCCCCTATACTTTGTTCTTGTTTTCAATGTTTTCAAATTGGTTACGCTACCGGGCCCGGTCAAAGGAATCCTCTGTACTTTCTAATGTAGAGAACCATCCAATTGTGCTAGAGGGTCTTGACAATTATCGGAAATATGTTTCTATACTTTACGACAAAATATTTTGTATTTGGGCGAGGTCAACGTACTCAATGAAATTGAATATGTTGAATGTTGCTTTTAGATCGTTTGGCCTGGTATGTAAGATGACAATCAGCAACAAATTAGATCCTGCAATGTGATTGGTTAATGGTGACATGTTATTACTCAACATACAGTCAGTAAATCTATATAAAAAACACTTAAGACTCATGTTGCTATGCACTAAGCTTATTCTCATTCAGTACATTACTATTACCTGTGTACGTACGTGCCACAACACACAACGCTTTACACTTGCCATCGCGCTGTTCGTATAATACAAGAAAAACAACAGTGTGCGCGTAAAAGTGGGGTGCGCGGCCGGTTACTGAAACCGTCAAAACACTTTATTGTGTATCGACTGCCTGTTATTTGACTTGTTAAAGTCGTGTTTTTGATGAAATAATGTGGGCTAAAGTAGTAGAAAAATATGATTTTCATGCATTATTGGGTAGTAGAGTAGGAATAAACAACAATGGATTGTTGATCATAAACCGTCTCGACTCTAAATTTAGAGTCTCGACCGTTTATTCACCACCAACATGTAACCAATTGCTATTTGTTCCTTAAATAGGGTGTCTGGCTCATCTGATGTCTCAGGCTGACTCCGGAGGTTTTAAAAGACAACAAGAGCAATAAAATTTCAAACAATTGTATTGCTTCCTTAAAGGTAAAAACACAATATTTCGGCGAGACAGGCGAGACAGCTTATCACAATAATAAATTGTGCGTTTTAAAAACTTTGTGCCGTCTACGAATGTCTGAGCCAGTTACAAAAATATGTAGATGTAGACTGAAATCAATGCATAAACACAATTGAAAATAGTAACAATTGAAACTATTAAACCTATTGTCACTAAATTGATTAGATAGATTAATTACCAATCTTAGTACCGGTAGAAAAGAAAACCTATGATATTTCTATACATATATGCACAGGCCTGACATGAATAAAAAGATCTATAACATATTGTAATCAGAATCAAAATATCTAAAAGGATTTGGTTCTTAGGAGCTGCAGGTTTCTTAAAACCAAGAATGCGCAGTAATGGTTCCGACGCTATGAGATGTGCACACCAATTATTGGGACCATGTAATCATTATGGCCGATATATATACCAAGTATGATATCAACTTTTCATTCTTGAGATACCATATTTACACTCTTATTACTATGGTAATATTCTATCTCTGCCCATTCATGAATGTTAATGAGGTTGAATTTATTGATTACATGAGCATGTACATACCAACCGATATCACTATGCCAAGTAAGAAGATAATCGGACATTTGGTTGCAAAGTTATTGACATTTTAAGAATATTAGTCCCGCCCACTCATTAATATTCATGAAACGAGCACCAAAATCAATTTCACATCAATCCAACTAGTGCTTCTTGAGATACCGTGTTTACAAGCTCGGGCGTCACACACACACACGCCAACTTGACTGCATAGGTTCCAATGATGCATCGGAACCAAAAATCAAGCAATCAATCAATCAATATTGTTTTGGATTTCTTGTAAATATGTTGCCTAGCCATTAAACTTGTATAACTATATTTGCTTATATGCAGTAGTCTTTGATAAAATCAATAATATCTACCCAGAAATCCGTTATGACAAATAATAATATAAAATATAAAGAAATTCATCAGGATATCCACTGCTAGTGGAATTATGACGTCCTCATAGACTTGTCACAAGTCAATTTTTAGAAACATGATAGTTCCCATAGGCCTATAAAATGTCAGTTTTAAATGAACACATCTTGAGATTGGAAAAACGATATTTTGATTCTGATTATAGGGTGTTATAGATATTTTTCTTCTTCTTCTTCAGTCGTAATTTATGCTACTCTTTCTTTAGGCGAGTAGGCATATTGTATAACCAGTTGGATCGATCGAAAGGGTGGATCTGGGTAATTCTTAGTCCACCAATGCAAGACTTGTCAGTAGTGGTCGGTACATTCGATATATTATCAATAGTACTAGTCAAGTAACCCAGTCATTACATTCCTGGTTGATGAAAGTAGTGACTTACTTTTGAATAATGACATGATATCCAGGGCTGTTAACAAGGGATTGAGAGTGTACAATTTGGGTATGGTAATGATAGTAATGCAGAATTTATTAATTCAGAAATACGAAATTTAACGGTATTTTGTAATTATATTCTAAACATTTAGCTGTACCAAGATACAGGAACCCTTTTTGGTTAAAAAATGTTGATATTCTCTCAATAATTCAATTACACTGACTTGATATGGAAAGTGGTCGACGACAACCTGCATCTGGCAAAATTGTGACGTCACCAAAGTATATGTAGTTTATCAAATTTAAGATGCAAAGATACAAATCATCCCTTTCAGTAAAGTCATTGATATTCTTTCAAGTAATTCAACAACATCCATCGGTGATTCCCGGGGGATAACGGGAGATTCAGTACAACCTGTATCTAACAACATACCAAGACACCAATACATTGATATTTAAATAATGCATCGAGATTCTATCGAGACTCCCAAGGGCAATGACAATCTACAACGATGACTTGTCAAGACATCCTTTTTGGTAAAGTAATATTTCTTATAAATAAGAATGATGTTTATACGTGTATCCTGCCGTGGAAGGTTACTCATCGCTACAGAAAACTTTGTTTAATGGCCTGACTTGAGAAATATACAGGTTTTGTCTATCAATGGTAATGATAACGAGTTCAACATCGAGTTTTTCATCATTGAGTATCGAGTAATTGATCACTTGATTTAGACGAGTTTTAATTTGTTAAATTGTATTCCGTTCCTACGTTTATTGAACACAAATGTTGATTCAAGATAATTTCTGCCTTGATTGAAATTCATTTCAATGTTGATTGAACATCATATCAACGTTAAAACCACGTCATTTCAACGTTGATTCCACGTCATTTAAGTTAAGTCATTGTACGTTGGTTGAACATTATTTCAACGTTTGCAGATGCAACGTTTATTGAACGTTGATTCAACGTCATTCACGTCATTTCAACGTTGAGTCCACGTCATGTCTACGTTCAAGATACAATATCAATTCTACAATGATTCAACATCAATGCTACGTTGATTCAATGTCATTTCAAAGTTGATCTTGGATGTAATTTTTAAGTTAATTCTGCATTGTCTAAACGTTCCCACAACCCAATGTCAACCTTGATTCAACGTAAATTACTTTTTAAGGATTTTTAAATACCTAATATAAGCAATAATTATTGAATAGTGCGAAAACTGGGCAAATTTAATGACAATAAAATATGTACCAAGCGATTTGTTTAAATGGCAGCCATTGATCATTGATGGCATAATATATTTACTTAACTTAGGTATACAAGTCTCTACCAGTTTGTAACAACATTATGAAAGCGAGGCTAAAAGGTATTAATAAAATAATAATCAGAATAATATGCAGCATGCGTGGCAGTTTGATGGAATAAAATATTAAAACACAATCAGCTTGATTGATCACCAGAGCCATATTTCATGGATTCAACTTTTGTCACTGTTTTCATCGGATTGATGAAAAATCGATAAATAATTATATAATATAATACCGTTTTCAGGTAATAAAAAACTTTGTAATTCGATCTTATAATATATTTACAATCTGTAATAAAATCGCATTTAATACAATATTTTAATACATTACTTTAACGGTACTATTAAATTATGAATGGTTAATGTTAGAAATGTGATAGTTTAATATAAAATTCATCCAGCTGTACTGTCATGGAAACATGTGAAATAGGATTATGATATGTACGATTTTGTATACAAATATTATTTATACAATGAAAGTAAAGTTTTAAGTTGTTCGATATATCTCATGTAACATATAGTACATAGCCATATCTGTGTATGTTCTCCCGGCATTATATTTGCAAGCGAAGAATCCTTTATCACGTACCGTACCATTCGACAGTGGCGTATCCTGCCTGTTTTATAGGGCGAGGGTACATGGGTCACATATGGGCACAAATATGTTTTGTTTTCTTTGGGGAGAGTATAAGTAGGGTACCTCTCACACGCATGTTAAGGATGTTAAGGGTACTGTATGCTGAAGATGACTTTGCTAGGTAGGACAGTAGGCCTACCGTTAGGCTCGAACAAAACATTTAGGTCTACCTGTTTTACTGTAATAATTCATTTTGATAAGTGAGGATATTAAATTTACGCGTTTCTGAGTGTTACAAATAAATTGAAACATAAATGTCACAAAACCACAACCATGCGTTCCTTGTTGTTGAACGTGTTGTTTAAACGTAAAATTCTGAATTGTTTTCTCAAAATGTAACTGCATGGAAGCAAATATGTGTTAGAAATTTATGTATAAAAGATAATATACAATTATTAGCCATATTAACCAAGTTTAATGGAACATGAAAGGTTAGGTTTCTTCGTCTTAATAAATATTTTGCCTACTAGTTTTTTTTCTGAAATTTGTGAACGTTCAGTATATTACACCAAAGCATATCTCAACAATTGACAATTTCTATAATATTAACAGTGAATTTGGTTTCATTCAAAGTGAAGTGGTCTGTCCATCGTATTTGTGTGCATGCATGCATTGGTCGGCCCTTTTCAACACCCTTTTATACACATCTCATTAATGTACCAGCAGTCCAGGTTATATAATTATTTTCCAATTTTCAGCTTTCTATGATGATTGTCACAATTGTGTGCAAACCTGCAGTGATGTTCAACAATTTTCAATTGTTTGGTGAAAATTATAATTTTATAATAAATATAAAATATATCTAAACCTAACCTAGTCTTCGAACACTTGACTGAGACAGACAAGGCTGTCAGATCAAATCTTTACAAACAAACCTACAATCAATTTCGGTAAAATCATGATTTTTTTCTACCTCAGCACATCGTCTAACATCGAATGTTGTATAGACGAAAATAGTCTTCACGAAACGTAACATCAGGATCAGGAAGGCTAATTTCAACCACATCTGAAGATTTTACGCAGTTTGAAAGTTTGGCCTCAAACCGCTTCACTCCATCATTTTTTAAGGAACCCGTAAACATTTTACTATCCATTAGCGTTCTATAAACACTTTTTTGTTGACCATAAGTGAGGGTTCTAAATTGACAAAACAGGTACTAGCTAGGTAATATCTCCTGAATCTGTCAACATACTGACAATATATTCTTGGATGACTGGGAACAAGGTAAACAAAATATCAATATAGCACCAAGTTAGCACATGATGGAGACGTATTTACGTATGGCAGTAGTCTTACTGCGAATGTGTCATGAGATGGCTCGTAATAGAACAATAGTCCATACATTACGTTTGTTTAGTACCCATTTGCGTAATAAAGGAGAAAAGGTATGTATATGGCGCCATTAGCATTACCTCATAAGTCAATGCCATGATTACACCAAGAGAGCTAATTAATCATTACTTGTATAAAGACGAAAGTTCTATACTCGTCCTCTGATTTGCAATAATTGTACACGGAAGCACTCTGTATTACTGTATAATTTAATGTATTATCGGCAAACTAGCACATGACTCAGACAAGGATACCTGCCATGAAAACTCACATGCGTATTAAATTGAACTGGAACCAATAATAAAGACGAAGATTCTTACTTAATTAGCCAAGATTGAAAACTAACCTAGCCCTTTGTAAATATAGTTATACTGGTGTTTATGTCTGGGAACTAAAACTACTTGCTAGGTATGGGTAATGCGTCAATATGTTTTGCTCGCGCTGCATGTATTGCATCGCACTGGTGTAAACGGCTGTAGCAAGCGTTGACCGTTCAAAATCACAGCATAGCGATGAAATGGGCTATTACTGGAAAAGGATTAAAAGTATCACAAATTTATAAAGGAAGAGCGAAATAACACATACCATATTAGAAAAAGTGTATTACAGTTGGTATAGTGGTATATGCACAGTGTGTCTATTTGGTATCGACCCGGGGTATCGCCATCATGTCAACCAGGCGTGTTGATACTTCGAATATGAAGGGGCGAGATAGGTAATACACTACACCGTTGAATTGATATAAGTGGGTCTAAAGATTTGTCTTTCGAATATACGCCCGTATGGCTAATGAACAGGATTAGGATTGATATTTGTGGTCCATATATCACGAGTATTGATACGTACAAAACAAATGCTTGCCCATCTTTATAGCATAATTATTAGCTAGTATATGATGTTTACACGTAGAGTATATTGATAAGCATATACTTATACATAATATATCATTCTAGAGTGTTCATTAACTTGTAACAACCGTCGTTGTACTTCATGCATCTCATCAACGAGGTCTTTTACTTCTTCATCTATCTCCTCAGTTTCTAATTTAGCAAAACCAGGTTTACTGTCTTCACTACCCGTTGATTCATGTTCTGATACGTTTGGTTCTACTACCACCTTATTCTTACCAATAGGTACATCGTGGTAGTCAATGGAGCCTACACTTTGGTCACTAACGTTAGAAGGTTGAACAGATTCGCAGTCGTGAAAACTGTCAAAATCACTTTCAGCTGCTGTTGCCTGGTCGAGTAAAGAAGATAAACTTTCTTTCCTCTCCATACTAAAGTTTCTTAACGTATCTTCATCCTCCTCTTCACTATGCGGACGATGAAGTATATCATCACGCATGCGTCTTTCCACTGTCTGTAATCCTACGTCTCTCCCAGAGATTGAAGTTCCGTCGGATTTCATATAAACTTCTGAGTATTTGGAATTCGTATAAAGTCTATTTAGTGTTTCAGTTTCTTCTTCACTTGATGAAGAACTATTTCTATGTCCAATAACGTCCACGTTATCTGTCACGTGTTCGGTGTTATCTGACTCCGTAATTTCTCTTTCGTCGGTACTATTATCGATAGAGGTTTCTGGCAGTTCTAATAATTGTTCTAGTTCTATCACATGATTGGAAGAATGATCGCGAGATTTTGAAAGCACGTTGTGCGTTCCACCCTTATCGAGAAGACGTAGGATTTGTTCCAGTTGAGCTATTTTAATATCCATCTGTAAACAAAATATATATTATAATGAATGTACAACTTGATATTATGATGAGTGATCTTGCGTAGACATACGTGTTGATCAGTAGTGAACATATATATTGTCACCATAGTTTTGTATCATGAGGTAAACAAGGTTATCATTTTTATCTCAATTTTGAAAGAAAGTAAGAGGGTTGTTTCTTCGCTGATTTGATGCTTTTATAAATCTTTTTACAGAGGAAAATATGAAATATTTATACGACAGGTGAACATTACAAAATTAGCGAACCAATTAAATATAATTTGGAGTATATGGAGACTGACGAGAGAGAAAAGATACCGGTAAAACACCAGAGATGTGTTTTAGATTAGTACCTCGTACGAACAATGTGTGAAGTCTACATTACATAATAAATTCACCCACTAAATGCAGACTGGAAATATTCCATATGTTTATACTTTCATGAGTACAACCAGAGTATTTTATGTCAGCATCAGTACGAGTAGGAGTACTTGGTTTGACCATGATTACTAGTACTCGTGTCTGATAGTATGAATACGATGTACCGCGGCATGAGAAGAATACCAGTACGAGTACTGAAAATTGTACTCGTACTCGTACTACACGAGCAAGAGTACTACGGTACTGCTGTATAATACGGAAATATTTAAGTCATTCATCTCTTATTCTGCGAGTGAGTACGCACGTGTTCTCCGAATGTGTGCGGTATTTCTTTCCGAAAAGTTATCCGCAACGATGACATGTATGGACGAAACACATCTACTAGTGCCTTCTATTCATATTAATTAGTGTATACTTTCGAATGTCATGCAACACAATATTTTCCAAGGTCTGTCTCCAGTTAGTTTAAAGAACACAAACGGTTTGCCTTTCATACATTGACCCAGAAAGACATTTACGTTTCTGGATGTACATTTGTCACGGACGCGGAGAGGAAACGTGTCTCATAGTAATTCGTTCTATGAGAATGTAGGCTACGTATTGAGGCCCGAAGATATAAAAACATTTCACTGGAAGAATAAACTCGGTAATTTGTCATGTGCTTTCGTGTAACCTGGAGATTAATGTCACGTATACATTGACCTGGATAATAAATGAATGAACGCTGTAGATGATAAACACTATCACTTTGATATGTATCTCGTGCCTTCATATACGGAGGTGGGAGCGACGCGTGAGCGGTTGGGGCTGGTGTCCGAGGGCGGAGCATCATCACAGCAATCTATAAAAATCCTAAAATACCACCAACATGGCTCACGGGTTCAATATGTTTCCATTCTCATTGAATCTCGTTTTGCTCATGTTTAATCAAATCACCTCCACACACAATCTCAAATGGCGTAAATTTTCTCCCTGTAAATAATCATGTGTATCTGTGGCCAGCTCACATCTTATTTTCAATTGACTCACTTTGTCTGTTTAAAACTAAAAAGCAATTATGTCAAAAATGCTAGCTGAACAAACACCTACGCTAAGGCAATATCAATGAAATGGATTGAGCTGGCAGTTACTTACAGTAGGTGGTCATTTTCGTCTGCTAAACAAGTTTGTCAGTAATAACAACACTCTTATCAGCACACCCAAACAAATCCCATGCACCATATAAAACCCTACAGTAAAGGTCATTAGTGGGGTTAAGTACTGGAGACCACAACGTCATTGTCTGTGGATACTATGCAACCTATAGAATGTTCTACTGTGGATAGGAGCAGTGTCATATTTGAAGGGTCATAAGCAAGTTTGTTATTAATGTGATCATGTTACACTATATCCATATATTTATACTATCATTTTATACCTTAATACCAAATATAAAACAAATCGCGCTTAGTGTTAGCAAAGTATTGTTTTTCTAATTTACATTTAATATACACAAAAAACAAAACACAAAAATAATATCTACGACCAATATATACACTATAAAGTTTGACATCAATTCAACTTATCATATATTCTTGAGATAGGCTACGGTGTTTACAAGCTTTATCAACTGAAACTCAATATTGCATCACTAATCATGAATCATTAACAAGCTCATGTTTTACATTCTACAAAATCTTCATTCTGATAAAATATATCATGATAGCTACCACGAAGCAAATCAGGCAAACATTTAACAAGCTATTGACATTTCTAGAATTTACATTTAACTCCATCCACTCATTAATATTCATGAGATGCACACCAAAAACAATCGTCTACTCATTACGCCAAACATATGCACATTATATCGTGTTTACAATCTTGCGGTCACATACATGCACACACACGCATACACATGCACTTACGGCAACTTGACTGGATCTATAAAAAAAGCCGGAGTCTCTATTACCGCGTTAGAAAATAGCAAATATGCAAATTTTGAGCTGCCAGATGCCAGAAACGGTTTGTTTGCATTTTTTACAATTTTCGGGATGTTCGCATGTAAAAAACATGGATCCGCTCCTGGTTTATAACTAGATATTTTTCATTCCAATTAAACATGGAATTCGTATTGTACTTCATCAGTCTATCTGACCTAGTTCTACTTTCATTTCTGACATATCCAGGCCCCGAAAGAGGAAGTGGGCCTCACTGGATTATCACATCATCTCTCTTACATCTAATATTTCTTCCTAAATTCTCAAAGCACTCATCTTGTATCGTTGATCATCGTCCACAGTTAAAAGAAGGATCTCGTTTAGATGTTTTTCTTTATAGATTGTAACAACAAGTAACGCGGTGCTTTTATTGTCTCTGCCTTTTGGAATATTTACGAAAAATACTGTAAATAATGTATACATGCTATGGGTGTTGAAGAAATGTGTTTAAGAAATGATAATAATCGGGCAATATTGCTGTTTTGTTTCGTATGATGTATGAGTAACGGCAGCAAGATCGCAGTATGTGGGACGGCGGTTGCCCCTGACATTTTCACAATCACAAATTACTGAGAGAGATACACCCTAACCACTCCCTTTAGTAATTCACGTTACGGCACCATTAACTCTAGATTGAGGTGTATTAGTGTTGGACATAATATGGTAATAATAAAATATACTGAGAGAGTGCACAACCAAACTAAAAGTGGTATATGTGCATACGCTTTCAATCTCTATCAACTATATCTTGATGATTTTCGTTTGCAAGTTGGAAAAGCTAAAACTACCTAAAAATACAATTTCTTACAGGGGTTGTGGAATTGTCGACTGACGGGTCGCTTCCTGTATACGTTAAATGGAATCCACAAGGTCTGCAATTCATATTCGAAACACTGGACTATATGCATATTATTTTTGCCTACACTTGAAAGGCAACACAGTGTGTAGGGCAGGGTGAGCGGTGAGAGGCGCTAGAAGGGCCTTTGGACGTTCTCTTTAAAATCACACGGGGCTGGTTGCGCTGACGTCACCGTGACGGTTTTGGTAGAAAATAACCAGGCACCCAGTATATACTATATCCGAATTGTTTCCTACTAAAATGCGCGTCGATAATGCCCGGATGAGCGATCTGTCCAATATGGTTATTGTAATGTATTCGTATATAGTTGATAACTGAATATGCATTATGTTAATAATCCACCTGGTGACCTCTCTTGACCTCTTATTACCTTTGATCTCTACCAAAAACAAAGTAGTTCTTATACTCCATATAAGCAACCTACACACCAACCATAATATTAATCCAAGTTGGCATTATTGAGGTAGCCTGATTTACAAGGTTTATCAAGGTTTACATGGTTATCTCAAAAGACCTTTGACCTCTACCAAAATCAATAATATTCTTGTACTCTATATAAGCAATCTACAAACCGAATATAAAATTAATCAAAGTTAACCTGATTACAAGTCGCGTCACACACGCACGCACCCACATCATAATTACATATAGGAATAAACAAGTATCCCCATACCTATTTGGTTTGGTTTGGTCCGCATCACAGATAATCGGTATTTGTCAAGAAAAACGAACATATATATATTAGGAACAACCTATTAAGATGAGGTTTCACAGAGTACGGTATGTGAAATATGTTTATATTGCACATATGTTCCAGTGACCAATCTCTTGATATACCATAGAAAGGTTTAATTTATTAATTTTGTTTCACATATCGTTCAAAGTAAAGAACAATAAGCCAGTGTCTATATTATACGTGTAAAGTGTTATTAATGCATTTCGAATTTAACCTCTGACAAATTCCATACCTTTTCCTTTTCTCGCTTGAAGAGTCGTACTTGTATTTCCGCTCGACTGATGCTCTCTTTTAGTTCAGCTGATTCGTCCATCACAAAACGACGGGTTCGCCCCTTGATCTCTAAACCCACTGACCGTGTTACGGGATCGCCCCCAGCACTAAGTCGAATCGCAAGTAGCTAACAATGGAAATAAGAAGAAAAATTGACTGACTTTTTGAGAGTTTTTTCCTTTTTTTATTTCTAATAAGTTACATTTGGAGTGTTATGTCAAGTGATGCTTAGCTAGAAGCAGGTTTCAATGTAGAACAGTTTAGATGTTGTCTGTTCAGTTGTAAAGGTGCATTTTTAACAACAGGATCACTTCAAGACCTAGTTAGCCGAGAAATTTAAATGGAACTCTGAGTTTCATGCATCGAGATTCCCTGGATTTGACATTGATGAGATTGTAAGTCTGAAAGCCGTTAACAGAATTTTAATTCGGACCTATAATCCATGACGAAAAAACCCCAAATACTGTGATATAGCGCTGTTAATGATGACGGCATATATAGGGGTCAGCGGGGGACGGGAAGTGGGCAGTCGGGGAGGCTGTTGAGGCTCACTCATAAACTATAGTTTAATATGTTTATGGTCACTTTATTATTTAAACTAACATTTGATGGAGGAGCGGTGGTGGGTAAGGTGGGACATTCCCCCATGTCGCGCCTATGCTGACGCTCTATTTCGTAAACGTGCTATTTAATGGCAAATATAGCACATATCACATAAGTTATGATTCCTAGCAATCAGAACATAATCTATAATTATATTAATAAAAGTTCTAATAGTTCGTCATCTGCTATTTTTGCCTAGCTGTATTTAGTGTATAATGAGCTGATTGTCTTCTCCACAATTAGCTTAGTTTTGAAAGATGAAAGTAGCTTTCTAAAGTTTTTATCGTTCATGAACCACGCCCACGAAATACTGTTGGTCATTAAATGACGTTGTCGCAATTAGACGCTGCAACGAACGATATCCTCTAAGTTTACATAAAATTCGCAATTTAAAACATTCAATGCTCGATCGTGCCTTTTTAAGTTTTATACGAGTTGATTCATTGTTATTACTTGTCACCAGAAGGAACTAAATGTTTATCCAAGAAATAAACAATCCTGGCTATTCTCTTAATGCATTTATAACACAGTGACCGAATTTCAAGAGATAATTACGGACATGACTATGTCATCTTACACAATATGTAGCTTATTAAGTTCCGGAGTCGCTCTAAGGTCTAGCTCATTACTCACATCCCCGCAGATTTAACACGTTATGCTTTAGGTAAGCATATATAAACAAACCTATCTATACTAATACCAACTATTCGTTGTTGCCCGCAGATAACCGCACAATTTGTAACCTGAAATAGACGAGTTAATGGTGGCAAGCTGCCCGTAGCCTAACTTGGCTTTTAACCCTGATCTTAACGTATATAAAGAATAACACCGCAAATAAACAGTTGAGGAAATACCTCGAAGACACATGAAGACCGTTGACCGAGTTTTGCCTCTTTAAAAGATCTGAGATGATTAGTTGTATACTTCCTACTGTTATTAATAGACGATTTCGATTTAAAATACCGATTGTCAGTTTACAGTTATCTAGAAGGCAATGACTAGAGTTTGAAGAAGCTTATCAATTGAAGTCGAAGAAGAAATAGTTTCTGTCACTCACTGAAAGAAGTGTTACATGGTTTACATGAAGAACACTGAATGAGAGGCCCCAGAGAACCTACGCGTCATTCTCGTCCAGATTTTATAATGTGTTTATTTTAACTGTGTATTTTAAGTAGACGTATTTTTTGGCGCTGAAAGCTCACTTAGTGTTAGAGTTTGGATTTTATTATAATTATTGGAATTGAAATTATTTATTTTCAGATTGATGACGTCTGGGGAATCTTGGGTTACG
>JAODAF010285007.1:0-15616 GCA_027574765.1 Molpadia intermedia
CAGTGCCTACAACAATATTGTTGTCAATTTCTTACAGCAATATTTCTGTAGGTTTACAGTTATTTTTAACAGTGTACGTTGTAAGACATTGGGAGTTTTCGAAATACTCATTAAGTATCAAGCAACCTACTGGATCATGTTGATAATAGATCGGGCCGCCGAGCACCAGATATAAATCAAGCTCATTTAGATACTTGCCTGATAGATAGAGCTTAAATATTGACATAATAGTAATGGATTGGTATCATGTTTAATAATAAAGTACGGTATTGACTGCACTGCCAAATCTTTATTTTGGTAAGAAAACATCGGAAATCTTCACCTCACTACAGTAACTGAAAATGATGCAACTGTTTGTCTACCTCATTCATGTCTAACCTATACCGTATATTGTATATCCTGATAGCAGATGGATACCCCATGAAGCCTCTAAAGGTATAGAAATTGAGTTATTCAGTTCACCCGTTTAAACAGTAGTTGTTGATTTTAACAATTTCTAAACAACTTGTTCAATATTTTAAACTTAAACAACTGCTGTTTAACAGGTGAACTAAATCACCTAATATTTTAAACAACGTTTCTCTGTGTGTATATCCATGGATAGAACAACGTATCATTTCAAAGATATATTTCTAACCTATATTCAAACTGTTCAAAATATTTATCAACAGTACCTTATTTTGAAATATAGACATGCATACTTTATGATTTCATAAATGATTTCATTACCGAGGTGAATCTATCTTTTCTTTATGAAATAATGTGATCTAGCATACTTGCAATTTATGATTCGATGTTAACAGATCAAGTAGATGTTTTGGCCATCACCCTGATACTTAGAGAATCTATATTGTCTTCTAGTAAATTTTCCTTGCAACACATTTTGCCGCTTCAAAGTACTTAATTATCTCGAGCAACAGTAAATGGCACTATATCATCATAATCACATTATCTGCCCAGCTTTGTACCCTGATGTCTCCATGTGTCATATCCAAAGTGGACCAGAGAGAAGGACACCCCAGACGGGCAAAAGCTACAAACAAAATCAAAATATGATCAAAATAAAATGTAGGTTTATCATTACCGTATGTCAGTTATATGTAGTACTGTACGACCGATATAGGACACATTTATTGAACTTTAACATATTGATGTGTAAAATTCTTACAAAATGTTCCTCCTTCCCGAGGACACAATGAATCTTGGATACGTTACTGGGTGTTGCGAACAAAATTTTTGGCATTAGAGTCCAACACCTTGCACCAGAGGTGCTTCTAAGGGTCGTCTTTATTGCTTTGATCCTTCCTGTATCGAGTAGTTTCGACAGTCCAAAACTGGATCAACGGTCGGCCGGTAAATAACATGGACCAACGTGGTATCCGTAGTTTCTTGATGACGTCGTAGCAGTCGTGGGGTATTTCTCTATTAATATGCTAAATAAACGGTCAGCTACTTGTCACTGTTTCGAGCGCCAAGTGAGCCTGTAGTAATCGTGTTCGCCGTCTGCTCTCCGCTATGACATATACTGTTATGTTTGTACAGGACATGCACGAAGGGTTAATAAAGTAATCACTGGCATCGTTTATTAATAAGATTGACCCAGCTCAAAACATAGTCACCCACGTGTCTGGCATAAATATCAAGACTCTAGTTAATTAAGTGGCTTGGAATTATTGATGAGTCACGATCACGAGATATAACCGTGATAACTAGCCGACATCATGTTATCGATGGGTGATCTGAAAAAGATATTGCCGACGAACCATTGATGTGGTGTTGGCGCTGTTGCACCTACTTTTAGAAATTACATTTTGCATGCTTCACTCTACAAAAGAGTGAAATTCATCATAAGATTAATCATTGCGTGAACTTTCCAAAGAAGTTATTCGCAAGTACCTTCATTATATTTATATTATCATATACTAGTCTATATTGTTTTGAGTATGCTTATATATAATAATAATCATGTTGTAACATTATTGGCCTAAATCAGTGTTGTGTTAATGATGTTAGCGAATGTATAATTAAACTAAGTTCTACTGATCAGATCAGGAAGACAGATCAGATAGTTTGTTTTGTATTGTGTTCATTGTACGATTACACGATGTGTGAAACCGGTATTCTATCAAAACCAATACAATAATTATTTCTTGTTATGCTGTATTTTAATTGTATTTGACAAGATTTTATTATTCATACTACATGTGGGATTTTTGTCGCTCTTTACCATTTTCGAATTTAAAAATTGATGCGTATTAACTGAGGCACATTGAACCTTTAACAGTATTTGCATCCACGCCCTGTAACTGATTGCAATAAACACATCACCGACATGAGGTTAAACTTATGATGAGTATGAGTTTCGTTGGGCTGCAGAATGCTGCCGCGTTTGCGGCAAACCTACCGAAAATATAAGATTGGTTGTCTCAATTTATACTCATCAGTTGCCGAGACCCAAAGAGAGAGCTGGGACCAACTGGAATCTCAAACCATGATCACAACAGCTCCTGATTACGATTGCGCACTCATGTAACCGGGAATATAGAGTCACTTTGCATGGACAATGTTGGCCGAATAAATAGAAAATACTTCAATTTGTTGACAGTGAAATCCACTTATAATTGAGTAAACATAAGACAATTATCGTCTAAAATCAATAGAAATACTTTTCCAACTTTCTGAATTGTCAAATTTGCTGTTATAGCCTAAACCGGCAACGTGGTTAAAATTACAGCGTTTAAACATTTTGTCGTAACTTGCTCCATTTGTAGTAAGCAGACCAAGCTGGAATTTTTAAGCGAGAGAATTTTCTTTAACTGAAAGCATCTGGAACCATATTAAACTGATGATCAATAACGACGGAAATCATACACGATACACATATGCCTTAGTATACCTATACTAGTAGCATGTGGGACCTATTTCCGTGACATTACATTGGTTAAAACCGTTACTTTTTGGGAATAAAAAATGGCAAAGTAATCTGACTATACGTTACAAGCTAGTCTGATTACGGAAAGGTACCTATTTTTTAACTTGTTAAAAATCGATGCACGAAACAATATTGTGATTCAACGTGGTATAGATCTAGGGAAATATGGCCTAGGCGGCGGCTAGGCCTAGGCTACTCATTTAGGGGGAACGTACTATACATGCACATGGGCGTACATACGGGGGAAAGAATCTTTTGAATGGGGGAAAATTGAGCACGAGCAGGACTCGAACCTGCGTCTGTAGCTTAACATGCCACAAGCTCTACCGACTAAGCTATATAAGGAATGACTGAATGATGACTATATATGTATATATATAATAATGAAAGGTTGAGCGAATGCTATGCCGACAATGACAAACACAACGAAGGGAATTTAATTTATTTGCAGATTTGTGTCGATAATAAAGGGAAATTCGACCCAAGTATTGGCGCCTCGCCAAAGGAAATATTTTTTTACTATTGGGGAAATTGAGTACGAGCAGGACTCGTTGCTTTACGTGCAACTGCCGTGGCGAAAGACGTTGCAGCAAGTAACTAGTACCTGACGCAACTCAAGACTCCTCAAGACGTCATCAATTGAACTCTGTAAGGGAATAATGAATGGCTGGGTGATGACTATGCCGAGAGGAATTTGATTTATTTGCAGATTTGTGTCGATATTAATAAGAAATTCGACCCAGTTACAAATCCAGTATTCAGTTACAAATGATAAAATACCATACGATACAATGCCAAAAGAATACAAGATAAAATTCATAAAACCAGACAATTTCTAATGGCTTAACTACACATAAAAGGGGATATAAGTTACGAAGTTTATAACACAAATATATAAAAGGAAACATTTCACGTACCGAGGCAAAGACTGGGTATACATGTTATAGAGATGGACTTACAAAACTTAAAATGGAGTGAAAGCCTTTAAGCGGATAAAATGTCTACTGGAGAACTGATGCGCTTTGAGGATTGAACTGTTTACTGTGTGTTCATTTACACACAGGTGGCAGAGGATCTGCAGTTGTGCTATGCAATATCCTTCCCCATTGGTAATTACATCTCCTGTATTACGTAATTTGTTCTATTCCAATAAACTTAATATTCGAAAGATCATGGGAGGGAGGGGTGAATTAAAATGTACAGCAGTTCACTCTATCATGAATAAGGTCAGTCAGACGTGTAATTACGAAATCTAACTTTTTAGATCTAAATCTAGTAATATGGTACAAGTGGATCCAACAGATTGCACTTTACATTTTACACAAGTAGCACTGATAATTGGAAATAAGATTGATAAACAGATGAATGTGGGTTAAAGCACTCAGCGGGTTAATCATTCAGCGGGTTAAGCATTCAGCGGGTTAAGCATTCAGCGGGTTAAGTATTCAGTAAAAACACATAAAGAAGGTAACCCCGGGAGACCGATTACCTCGGAATGTGGTACCGCCATTGACAAAATTTCTGCATTCACTGATGTTTCTCTGAAACCCTGTTCACAACATTAAAAACATTACGTCTATAGGACACAGCAGATTTCCTAACCAAACTTAATTACCTCGCTAACCCTACTTCCCTCCCTGGTCACACCATTTGGTTTCATTGGATAACAATCACGGTCTTAAAGCAGTCAAATCCGCATTTAAAAATAGGCTTTTAATGGAGACACAATTGCTTACAGATCCACGGCACCGCAATGGGCCCCGGAAATGCTTGTATTTTTCGCGATATATTGTCATGAGCGACCATATTGCTAATACAAAAGGCCTGTTAACCCCTATTAACATGGTGGCGATAGTAGGGATAGCATATTTGAGTTTGGACCCATGGGTATATGACGCTTTAATTCAATGTACCTCCTTTTGTAATTGTATTTATCCTACAATTAAATTTGTATTAAAGCATTCTAACATCAACCTCGAATTGCTTCATTCATTTTGATGAAGAGAACATATTTTCAGTTGGTTGTATATTCTAAACCTACTGATGGGCACTGCCACTTATATATTATATCATCCAGTGCCAAACCTATATATGAGTTAAGAGCATACCTTATATATAGTCTTTCGACTATTTGTTATAAAACTGAATTATTTCTAATATAATATTGTAATAGAAGCAATTCTTAGTGGATAGGGTTACGACCCCATCTTTGTACAATCCCAATTTGCGCTATATTAGGAAACATTAACATATTAGCTCGACACGCTGCTTACAGAAAATGTAAATCCCTGATAGATCATTTAGTGCATCGTTTCGTAAACCGTGGGACGCGTCCCACTTGGTGGGACGCTTGAAAGTTCAGGTGGGACGCCTGGGATTCTCAAGTAGCGGTAAAAAACAAGAAATCCCACCAAGATCGGACCGAAAGAAGCTTTTAAAATTGCTCCGTCTTGTTTGTTTCTTAAATGGTAGCCTTTTAAATATTTCAGGTGCGTGTACAAAAGGAATTTGAGTGCCATTTCCAGCCATCTAGGAGTGTAAAGGCTATCATACACCTGATTACAACTTTACTTATGGTGGGCCACCATCTCGTTAAGTCCGAGAAACGCTGATTTAGTAAAAACCAGTCCGTAATCACCTGGACCCACATGCATTGGAATTTAACCAATGATACTTTGACCAAAGATATTGGACGGCACAGCCGCAGACCGTCTGCTCATATGGGTTCAATAATGGAAACGAATTTAATTCCCAAAGCGCATCAGCTTAAGTAAGGTCCAGAGACACTTTATCCGCTTAAAAACTTTCTCTCAGTTTTAAGGTATATAATCCTTATAGCCTGTATACACTATTTGCGTTGGTACGTGCAATGTTTCCGCTGATCTATTTGTGTTATCCTATCGTATGTTTTAGCTTTTATTTACCCCTTTAATGTGTATTTAAGCCATTATAAATGTTCCGGTTTGCTGAATTGTTGTATACTTTTGGCATTGTGTCATTTGTAACTGAATAAACGACTTTAAACTGTGTATTATCTTAGTTTAAAGTTTTAAGCTTTGTGGTGCTTCCAGGGATCCTTTTAATCTGATGATTTAAGCTTTCATATATATACTCTCAATAGTTGTATGCTTGTGTCGTTTGGGCTGACGATGGCTGAATAAAGAAATACCAAAAATTACAGAAAAAGTACTGTCAATTATTACAGTGTTGAACATAAATTACTTCAAACGTTGGACCATTTTGCATCTAAGCACCCTTAATCATACACAAATTTCTCAAAGGGGACGATGTGTCAATGTCCATCTTTCATAATATCTGGATCCGCCTTAGAAACGTAAATATCGGGCGTACAATCCTAACAAGTGGAAAATTAACTTCAGAAGTTGCAAAGGTAACGGTATAGCACCATTTTGCGTCTAATCATCCTTAATCATAGAGGCAGAACCCCTCCCATGTCCATTACATCCACCACTGGAGGGTCATCAAGATGACCAGGGAGAAAATTGGGATCACCAAGCAAAACCGTTTGAATACCAGGGCTTTAAAGCAACGCAAACGGCCGTCTTCCAACTTTCTCTACTGCACGGGAATTGCACATTGGACCGCCGAAGTAACGTATAGCGAGAGGAGAGACATGGCCGAAACTTCATGATCTGCCTTTGACTGCACCCCTGTCTTTCTCATGTGTCCTGTTTCATAGAGCCCACCCATACATGCGCCCCTGTTACGTGTTTGAATTTGTCATTTAATCTATGCATATTCATGCACCACTGCGGTATCGTTGTGGTATCTAACCTTGGCACTCGGGGACGCGAGAAGAAAATGTCATTAGAGAGTATACATGTTAATGGCAGTGGCGTAACCACGACATGGGGGCAGGGGAACACCACCCACACAAAATCGCGATGCTCCAGGCTCCCACAAGTAACAATCTCCGTACACGTATACCAGTGACTAAAAATACCCGTATACTCATGTCTTGATACCCATACTCATACAGTACCATCTACAACACCATCTAAGTACCCTTCCATCACTCTCAATTCTAAAGAGTGATTCCAGTGATCACCCTCGAAAAAGAGTGAAATATTCACTCCATTGGAGTCATCACTAGGGGCTCTACATTGAAGTAAATTTCACTCTTTGACAATAAGAGTGAAAATTATGTTTTAAGCAACGCATGATATCATTCTCCAGAATCTTTCGAAAGCATTTTTTTTATATAAAGCAAAGTCATGTACCAAATGGTTCGTACCAAAATAAAGCAACGACTCTAGCGATTTGCGCCTAATCATTTCCCAAAGTAATCTATACGGTCCTTGTATGCAGATTATTGCTTGTGTGACTTTTCGTAAAAAGGTTTTCCCAAATACTGAACCGTCCGCCAAACAAGTGCATAACACTTTACTGTCTAGGTTGACTTCCTAAACTGAATCGGCTGCTTGATGTGAAAGTTTCCGTGGTAACGTTTGTTTAAATAAATTGGAGACCGTACCATCAGGGCCATACATAGGACTCTGTACATCACATATTGAAACATTTATCACCCAGTATAACAATTGAATATTTGTGAGAGTGCACTTAAATATTATTCACAGTAATTAAGATAGAATTGTGGTGGACAGAGGTCAAATTCTGTACTAATAGTAATTATTTTCCCTCAAAAGGAATTTGTACAGAATTATATAGATCAACTGTCCATCTGAACAAAATCGTTGAGAGATTTATCTGTTTATATAAATTTGATTAGGGCTATCATGAAATTAGATGTACTTCTTCAAACCTTCAGGTCAGAACTCAGAAGTCAGATTATTATTAGGACAAACTGCTCTGAATAAGTTTATTTGTAGTCGACTAATAAATAAATGTATTTCACAAGTTTTACTTTGCCATATTACCATTTACAATGATTACTATTCGCATGGAAGGGACGGCCCTCCCAAAGGATAATAGTTAGGACGGAACTATTACGAAGGATGTAGGCAAACGTGAGATGACTATGGCTAAACATGGGCTGATGGAAATTTTCATTTAATTCAATTTAGTAAGCCCATTTGGGACCCATTGAGAGATATGGGAACAAACCCAAAAAAATTCTTGATCGAAATTAATCAGCTAATTAGGACCTATTTGGGTACATAGTTAATTACAAACAAAAATAGGAAATGTTAATATTACGCCTAAATTTATAATACCGTAATTTGATCGCGGCACTGCAGGATTGACAGGGAAGTGGTGTATCCCCTGCTCCTCGCACAGACCCTGTGAACTTTTAAAATACAATTCTTTATGAAGTCTTGTCTGTATGCCTTTGACCCACTTCAAATAGGCCAATAAATCGCACGGTATAAAACGTAAAAGCACGTGGATTTTTTCATGCATTATTTGGAAACAAATCTAATAGTTGTCGTGAACGTTTATTGATCACAAATACAATTCTGATAAATTATTCTTTTGGCGAAAAGCGTAAAGGCTATCAGTTGATTCCTGCATTCGTTTGCTACGGCACGCGACTGAATTAAACATTTGTACGGTAATCCATATACAGTAAACATATGTCAGACTTCTCTCCACAAATTACATACAGTTCCATCATCGCTTTGTTAAATTGTTTATAAACTACAAACATTCCGCAGATATTTACTTTATTACCGCCCATCGACAAACAACCACACATATATTTACTATTATTTGTGTTGAACCCCTTACAGGTTATCAGTTCCATTTCCCGCCAGGAAGTCCGACGAAGATTCACACAGTAACCGTAGCAAAGGTCATGTGTTATTATTAATGTGTTGGCATGGGGTATTTGTAACACGAATTTCTTGCTCCTTGGTCATGGAATGGCATAAGTACACCCAGTACTGCCAAGCGTAATCACACTCGGACCACCCATATGACGATACAGCATGTACTATGCCATACATAGAGTCAAATCGAATACTCTCCTGCCTATTTGGGGTAACTTGTTTGGTTCATAATGATGTGAGAGGGAGGACATGTCTAACACTTTCGAACGTGGGGATGGGGTGGTCTAAATGATCATCTCTCAGGTTTTCATTAGGTTTTCATTCAAGATTTTTTTGTTGTGGGATTTAAACTCTAATGTTATCGTTCCATATCATCCCACCAAATTCTCACAAATGCAATATATCCTTATAAATAAGTGTCCATGTTACATATCTTCCAAAATCATCTTAACGGACATAAAAGTGGAAAATAATAAGATAAATGGATCCAAATTCAAGAGCATTTTCGGTGTGTGTATATAAGTGATGAGGTACTGAAAAAATGATTCATGCGATTCAGCCTTCAACTTTCGCATGTGAAGAAAGTTCATGACAGGCACGGTACGGTAGACTAACTACGGTAGATCTATGTTGGTTAATGTGTGGACCACCAAAACCTCAATACAATACTTGAAATTGCCTCTCAGATCAAACCAGGTAAGCCATCTCCTTCTATTCCCCCAAATTATGTTACCAGGAGGCTATTATAGACTTGGTGTAGAAAATATTGAGGACCTATCAAAATACACAAGGAGAAAATACATCGATCTGTTTCTCATTAAGATTCGACCGTCAACGAGGCTTAACGCAAAGTGGAATGACCGGTCATGCACAGAGACCTATCCCGGTTATATATCTGTATATTTTTATATACGTAATATTCCCCTGGGTAAATGAACACCCAAAGGTTTCATGTTGTAATAGTTCTATGATGTCACAGAATACACAACGTCCACTTTTGTCAAAATAATTATGATATCAAACAGATTACAAAAATTGTCTATGATTTTGGACAAAAGAAAAACAGAAAAAGGGCAATTATTTCCACACGTCGTCTGGTAGCCATCAAATAATGGATATGCCACAAGGGACTGTAGAATATACCAATGATATCCAGTTAGTTTGCATGATATATATGATAGGCAACTCACCTTTCATGTTCAGAATGTCAAAACCTTCAGGCAATAAGACAGAACTGGAATATGTAAAACATGCTGGTTTTGTCGGTATGATGTTACAGTTTTTTCATGGCTCTTAAACTAGTCTTTCAACGGCTAAACCTGAATGATTCCACAGTGACGATCGAAGGTCAACATCCGACCATGTAAGTTTGCTGTCACACTCAGTATACTCAGGCTAAAACATTAACTGCTGAATCAGTGGCGATGATAGGGTTATCGACCGGGACCGGAGGGTAGAGAAACTGTGACCCGATACTAATGGCGAAATATAGAGATCTATAGCATTATAACAGACTTCAAATTCTTAATGGACCGCTCTTTTATCGAGTGAAAGTTCATTCCCTTTAGAGTGATATTTCTGATCACTACTTCCTCTTTCGAGTGATTCTCATGCTCTTATATTAAGAGAGCATTATAATAAATGGCCACCCTCAGCCGATGTACTTATTTGATATAATATTAATGATATGTACATACCAGATTGATTAGTCACTCATAAGTACTAGCTACATAACTAGATCAAACTCAATAAGTTTGCACTGTGGGGTATATGTATACTCGCATGGGATATATGTGCCTCATGGGATATATGTGCCTCATGTGGTGTATGTATCAGGGTTGCATCTGCTTAGAGCGAGAGCCAGACAGTATATCTTCTGCTTATAGTCAGCGTGTACATCTTGTAAATAATGTACCTGATGTAGCAGTAGAACTTATAACTTATATACGTCCATGCATGCGACTAAAAATGAGTTCCGTCATTCAATCAAGAGAACCGTAGAGATTATTTCAGGTCATGGGCGTACGCGCTACTCCTGTAACTCCCCTTTGATCAAACAGTATTTGCTCATCATCATAAACCACCTCAATATTTCTTGTAAACATCTCTACAGGAGGCTTTCGTCTACCCCGAGTACCCCTGCTCCCCCAGCTGGCCAAATCCACGCTGGCGCCCTTTATGTCCATGGCATACCGGTATATAGTCCACTAAGGCAGGTAGAAATTATATATCAAATGTAATTAGTACTATCTTCCTGATCGACATTTTCAAAATTTTAGGAATTTTGTTACAGAACTTTCACTAGACCTCATTGAATGACAGTCAGGGGCACCAGGAGAGGAGCGATCAGGAAGATACGACACGACATTGTACATTTATGTTAGATTACATCGTATTTTACGGTACTTCGCTGATTGAACTTGATATGTTGTTCCTAACTTCCTTCTGTTACGTAGCAGACCAACTCATTCAGCTGATTGATACAATGACCTGCGGACAAATACATGATCACATCAACCCAATATATATTTAAGAGGTTTAACGCGAACTATACAAATTTTGTCACAAGTTAATGTATTTGGGTCCCTGATCTCCTTAAGCAGACCATGGACGAAATGTTGCCCACCTCTTGGAACCACAAAATAAATTGATCGCCCGATAGCTACCGTACATCGTATCCCAGACTGCACGACAACGGCCCGGTTTATTAAACATTAAATTCTGGACAAATAGAAAATATTTCAAAAGTCTTCTTCTCGAGTGAAAAGACGAGTCACAGTCATGTTCATTTTCACCTTCCGTGGTTCGGAGCTGGACAGAGGCAATTCCTCTCTCGGTGGGAAGCCAATTCCAAGTGAACCCAAGAAAGCTTACAATTTGGTAATCCCCGATCTTGTGGTACTTTTCGTAACTTATGGTTATGCTTATTGACTTCGGTCTTGTCGTTTCAACGTAATTACTCACTAGAAAGGAATCTATTATTTAATATTCAAGCGTAGTGACCTTGTATAATTTTTCGTCTAGTATATATTGAACAGGGAGATTACATTTAATCAAAGAAACAGCATGGGCTGCGTTGTCTATCATTGGTCGGGTATAGGATTCAATTTCAAGAAATCAGTCGGCTTATGGTTAGAATCATCCAAGTTTTAACAAACAAAAGCAACGAGCGATAAACATGGGCTGTGCTGAATCGGTTTAAAAAGCGCACAACTTTTTAATTAATGTTTACTGATACAAACGCTCTGGAGGTATATAGAATTATCCCCTTTTCTTGCATTGTCTCGGACAAATTCGTGAAACAATTATAGCATACATTGCGTTATATATATTGCGAGAACACATGATTTATTTCTTAGACATCCAGCCGTGCTGGGCATAGTGTTGTTCTCTCAGTCTAATTGTAAAGCATGTAGGGTTAATATAAAGGTGAGACGCCTCTATAAAACTTAAAGGTACAATGTTAAAATAGATCAGGATTATTTTCAAAGGCTTTCTCGAGCCTCTATAAAAACTGACACTTACATCCGTGTCCTTTTATCACATTCACAAGTATCGGCCATTGAACATGTTTTCATTGTATGTCACTAAGTGTGATATGTTCACTCAACGTTACTGGGAAGCAAACTGAATCCAATCTGAAGTTTGACCTACGGGTATCCACCAGGAATATTATCAATTATGTGCCTTAGCAACAACAGTCACCTAAATGTTTATCGGTTATGGATTCTGACAGATCTCGGCCATTGGTCCAATGACATTTGTCATGAATGCCTGAAGCTATAAAACATTAATGACATGAAACTATGGTTCATTAACATTTGACAACTTTTGTCTCCCTTCAGAATTATAAGAGAAAATATTTCAGCATCGCTCTAAAGTGGATATTCGTTCGTGACTGACAAAAGGAATGTGAACCTTCAATTGACAATAAGTTGTCTTTATGACCTCACGGATGTGGAAGCTAATGGCATTTATAATTACTTTGATTTAAATAAAACCAAAATTCTTCTGGGGGCCTCGGAGGATAACCCCAACATATTAGATTTTTACGCCAAATAGTACACTTGGTCAGTGAGTCTAGATAATTTTGGATCGCACAATTTGCTTATGATATGTAATAAATCAGGAAAACATGAAGGCCATCAGCAGTTGTGTGATGGATATCATGGGTACATATGCACAACTTATTCTACCTCATCAGTTATTTACGAGCTATAGTCGACAGCGGTCCGTAAATCGAATAGGTTATTACATACGTTAACATTTCACCACTTAGATCAGAATTCCGAATGTGTCATCGCTCTATCTCTCTCTCTGGCAATTCTTGTTCTCTCCTGATGATGACTGTTTCATTTATTTGTTAGCATATCGCAAATTTCGTGCAAATGCTAACAGTTGCCAAGGAACTGTTTTGTCCCGAATTAGTATTTTAACCTTCGACCTAACGAACAAGTTATTTAACCCCTGGTCCCGCTGATTAAATGAAAATCAGGGTTGTGAGCATGTTTACAAAGTGTCAATTTAATATGCTACAGTTTCTTAAAGCTGATTCAGCCAAGTGAATTATAACTCACGTAGAGTCGTATGATCAGATGTTTAACCATATCAGATTGACTGGAGGTGGATTAGAAGTATCTAACAACTACGCCATGCTGAGTGATAGTAACTGCTGGTTTGTTCAGGAGATACCGTCAGACAGGTGCCTGACCATGGAACAATTACAAGAGACAAAAGGTCTAGGAGCTTAGAGATATTCAATTTAAATTGTAATTTTGTCGCTAGTTTTCAGTCGGTTAGCTGGTTTAAACATCACCTCACTACGTGTGATTGTTCAATATGTGACAGGCACACATGCACAGACGACCGGGAGGTGTGGATATCTGAGAAACAATTACGACATACATACTGACACACAGACAGAAATAGAACGACACACTTATACAAATATGTGAAGAAACAAGCAAAAACACGGGAAAGTTAGACATACCGGTACCCAAGCAAACCATTAGACGGCGCTATGGACCGACGAACGGGCAAATTGTAGTGATTATAGTCAAGTGGGTGAATATAAAGATCGACCTGACAATCGGACTCAAGACTGAATCACGCGCGATAGAGACTTGGACAGTACGGGTTCTGACCAGAAAGAGACTTGGTAATGGTAGGCCTATATAAGGAAATTAAGTACCTAGTACCTACGATAACCCATGTAGTTCTGCCACTCGCACCATAAAAACGCTAGACGTGACCTTAATCATTTCATTTATACAATAATTTATGCAATTATTGAAACGTCGATTTGTGGTACAGGTTTGACCAAATTATGACCGATGTCACGGAGAAGAAATAAACAGGGTTCTTTGAGTTCGTTACTCAATTGAACTATTCGTCTCATATACACACCCCACATGCCGTGTACTCCACGGGGGTCTGACACGGCCCTGTCGGGAACGCGCTGTCATTACATCGATCTTTGCAGCTGACGACATAAGATTATCATTTCATTTTTTTCTCCAAAACCAAAGAAAAATAGAACCACAAGGTCATTTTACATTTATTTTCGTTAGTGTTTTTCACTTCGGTTTGTATTTTTGTCAGATTTGTCAGTCACGAGAGTTCTTTTGATGGTCTTCGTCTCGACTTTCCGTTGTCTCGGACTCAAAGAAAGGGTGCGGGTCTCGACAAGGAAATTGAGGGAAGCGTTTTTATTTTGCGACTATTTGAACGCTAGACAGAGATTACGTCTAACGACCGATCTGTATATTCCTGCGCAGCACGGATTACGAATTTGGCCGATTCGGGTTCCGATGCCGAATACTCGGGTACTTACGATTATGATGATGTGTGTGCGGGTCCTCGAAAGAATGCAGTATTGCAACATTGTTTATAAATGCTATCTTCTACCCACCAGTACACTTTAAGAAGTGCACTCAAAATATCATAAATGCGCACTAATGTGTTCGTGCGGGATATAAATTAACACTCTTAGTTAACTTCATACATTACAGAGTGATGTCTCACTATGTATAGATAATTGTGATGGTTCAGTTGTATTGTTTATATTTTGACAGGATAAACCATGGCACGTGTTTGATATCTTTACATTATCTGCTATTATCTACAAAATAAACTTTGGAAACTTGTTCATATGCTGCAATAACTTGGCAAATATGAGTTCAGACAGCAATGTGTCATTCACTTTCTGGTTAGAGATTTTTAAAGTCAAAACAGCTTGATATAATGGGCGTACATAACGATCTTTATACAAATGAAATAGTTACGCGGATACTACCAATTAGTAGTTATTATATTATGTGCGCTGTGCCCTGATGTTCACACATGTTTTTAATGATATCCATAACCCAATTCATATGTAATAAATGTAATTACTGGCATAGGGTTGTTTCCAAGCTAAAGAAAAATTGACCGCAAACGATTGCACAAATCATCTTAAAGCACAGTGATCGGGTATATATATGTCTATACTTATCAATCACACGGTCAACCCTGTCTAAGAAAATTGTTTAGCTCATCCCACTATCCTTTTATTCAGTTAAATAATAGCCTACGATGGAATAAGGAATCCATCTATATCTGAACGATAGGTTGAACATGTTAATAACAGTAAACACGCGGTCTTTCAATGTAAGAAAGAACATTAACTATGGTGCGAGACTTTGAATGTAAATTGAATTCATAGAATAATATTCACTATCCAGAATTTCCCGGACATTAAGACGAGAGATAACTTGCATGAATTGACTCGGATGTAGGTGCATAGGAAGACTACCGGTATACATGGTAGGCAAAAGTCCAATTAATGCCCCCCCCCCCCTAACCCACCCCCCCCCGGCCCCGCCCGCCCCCCACAACCTCCACGTCGCACAGCCCACGAATCCTCTTCATTTACTCACTAAAACATTATCATCCA